>CM074719.1:316432971-316600471 GCA_037306005.1 Rhinophrynus dorsalis
AATGGGGAAGAAATTTAGCGTTTAAGTGGTGTGATAATATGTGTGTATGTTTGGATATATATATATATATATATATATATATATATATATATATATATATATCAGCCCGATTTGGAGACCTTTCTCAAGATATTTAATTATGCGTTCAACAGTAAACATTATATACTAGACTGTATATTTTTATATATAAAATTATATATATTATGTGTTTATATGTGTGTGTGATAGATAGATAGATAGATAGATAGATAGATAGATAGATAGATAGATAGATAGACAGACAGTGTGGGAGCGAACACGCTGAGTCTCTATGACTGCTAAAACATTGATTGATTGTGTATAGTGATCAAAGGCCAGACACAACACACAAGAGCCATGTACAAGGACGTGACCATAGACTTAATAATTACATTTGCTTTACATTACATGATATTTCACTGTCCTGTACATTTATTCTTAGTATGTTGTATGTATGTGATCATTTCTTTGCCTCAGTATCTCTGTGTGACCTGCAGATTTAACCCATCATAGGTTCCCCTTCAATCTGTGTTGAAAAAAGGTGCAAGAAGTCATGATGTTTATACCTACTAGAAAGCTACAGTTTAATGGTATGGAGTTAGAGTGTGAGTGTGTGTGTGTGTGTGTGTGTGAGGAGTGTGTGTGTGTATGAGAGGAGTGTGTGCTTGTGTATTAAGTGTGTGTATGTGTATGTTTGTGTGTGTGTGTGTGTGTGTGTGTGTGAGAGAGAGAGGAGTGTGTGTGTGTGTGAGTGTGTGTGAGGTGTGTGTGTGTGATGAGTGTGTGTGTGTGTGTGAGGATTGTGTGTGTGTGAGAGAGAGGTGTGTGTGTGTATGTGTGTGTGTGTATTTGAAAGAGGAGTGTGTGTGTGTGAAGAGTGTATTTGTGTGTGTGTGCGTGTTAGAGAGGAGTGTGTGTGTGAGAGGAGTTAGTGTGTGTGTGTGTGTGAGAGGAGTGTGTGTGTGTGTGTGTGTGAGGAGTGAGTGCATGTTGTGTGTGTGAGAGGAGTGTGTGTGTGTGGATTGAGTGTGTGTGTGTGTGTGTGTGTGTGTGTGTGTGTGTGTGTGTGAAAGAGAGAGGAGTGTGTGTGTGTGAAGTGAGTGAGTGTGTGTGTGAGGAATGTGTGCGGACTGTGTGTGTAAGAGAGAGAGAGAGAGAGAGAGAGAGGAGTGTATGTGAGTGAGAGAGGAGTGTGTGAGGAGTGTGCATGTGTGTGAGGAGTGTGTGCGTGTGTATAAGGTTTGTGTATGTGTGTGTGTGTGAGAGAGAGAGAGGAGTGTGTGTGTGTATGTGGAGCACTCCTCTATGACTGAACATACCTCATGGGTGACCTTACATAAATGTGAAAAGTTATATACATATACAGTACATGGTTACACAGCAAAGATGCTTAAATAGTAGGCACTCACAGTTCTCCAGCAGAATGGGAATCAGAAGTTCCAGTATTTCAAGATGTGGCTCATATAAGTAAGGGTAGGTGATGTTTTATTTATCAGTGAATATGCATAACACCTCAGCTATTTGTATCTGAAAAACCCACTTAAGTGCAGTCATTAGGAGAGATCTGTTTAAAATACGCTGGAGTGCCTCAACTGAAGACTATGGACTGTTTGCTCAAAATAAAGGTGGAGGAGTTCTGGGGCAAACCATGTACACTATTAGGGCGATCCAAATATTTCAGAAATTACCAATGATTTAAACGGATATTTAAACCCCTTGAACGCTAGATTGAAAAACCTCTCTAGCAGTCAAGTGATTAAAATCCCAATTTAAATCAACTGGGATATTTATTCTCCTCTATAGTGCAAATGGTTTGCCCCAGAACTACTTCACTTTTTCTTTGAACATATAGCCTTATGGGTTCATATTCAAAATAAACTCGAGTAATTCCGCATAAAACCAACACCACGAAAGGGGAGAAATCAACAACCTCCTGTTGCATTAACCCTTTCAGTGCCAGACAGGTATCCAATGCATTGCGTTGCAATGATTTGGATACCCTTCCGGCACTGAAAGAATTAAAACTCTATTTACATCAATGGTCATTGTTATGTCTCCGCTACAGTGAATCTGGTTCGCTCCAGAACTAGGTGGCTTATGAACACCACCAGGCCCAACTGCAATCTCTAGTAAAGTGTATACACTGAGTTTGATGCAGGTTGAGCTGTTTAGCAAAATTCAACAGCTGAAAATCTTGGACAAACATATTGGGAAACAACCCCCATTGGGAAGCTAGATGATAAGTGCATTGTATTTTATTGTACCCTGCAGATTTTGATAAGTGATACTCTCGGTAAGGATCATGATGCAGTAATAGAATGAATGGAGATGATTTATGTGTGGTTGACTTGAAGTCATTGGCAGCTTTTTAATGTATCTTGCAGTTTCTTTATGTAAAACAATGACTGAATGTTGGAGCAGGGTTTGAGAGAGTGAAAAACATATCACCGGGAAGCCTTAACCCTCTGAGTACCAGAACAGTGTCGCAATACATTACATACACTGCTGGCACTCAAAGAGTTAACCTCCTTGTCGACATCTGGGATCATTGCTGCATGCAATTTATTTTTAAAGTTGCAGAATGTATCAATGGGTTGGAACGTCCAGCAGTGGATTGATAACACAGGGCAAATCCTAATTCCTTAATACATAGACCTCAACAGCCTATTAGGGGCACTTGGTTTGCATTTGGAAATGTTAACTTAATTTCGTCCATTTTCGTTTACTGACCTGGTAACAACATCGAAGAACTTGGCAGCAGATCAGAGAGTCATTAATTCAATATTATGTATATGTGTATAAATTAATGAGTGAATTATGTGTATCATAAATGGAAATGAAATAAACTCTCCCGCAGTGAACTTTACTGTGCTTTTGAACTTCACAGTGAACTAAATATTGAGATTATTATTCAGATGTAGATAAAGGAAAAGGGATTTATATTTTTGGAGCAAACAACATGTAGTGCAATACTTTGTAACAGCCTTTGTTTACAATTACAATTACTCAGCTTTTTAACTGCTACATGTGGGGAATGTTTGACATTATTATAACCTTGAAATCAGAAATTAACATATTTAATATGTGATTTTAACGAAATAAATATTGATTAGATTACGTTTTCATAAACAGATAACACTTTTATTCCCTTAACTGGTAAAATCGATAATTTTTTAAATTAGTCTTAAAATACAACATTTTCAGTAAAAATTGCGATATGGCAAACATTTAAATATGGTTTAAAGCGTTAATAAACATAATAATGAATCAGGTTTAGAGGGTTTTAACAATCATTTTCAGGTCACTAAATAGTTGTAGGCGTCTTAAATATTAGACAATTACGTTTTTCAGAGATTAGCCATAAACAAACTGTTATCCTGATGTCGTAAGATTAATTGGAGTAATTATGTGGCAAAATAACTATGGGGACAAATACAAATCCCCAATATATTTAACCCTTTGAGTGGCAGAGGGGTACGCAACGCATAAACTGGGCTTTTAACCTCTCGATTGCTAGAGACGTCTCCAACTCATCGCGAAGCAATGCTTTGGGGATCATTCTAGCAATTGAAGGGTTAAAAGACTCATTGATAGGAATAGGAACTTGGTGGTGGTGGGGGTTAGTCCCCATAGTTCGGTTGGTTTTATCAAAAATGCTCAAGTTCTTATTAATATATTAGTTTCAATAACTTTTAATCTGTCTATAAGTAGATCATTTGATTACATTTATATCTACATTATACCTGAGCCCATTTACTCCACTCTTTCTCCGGTACCGGAAGAGTTAATGATATATAGATTAGTAGTATATTCTAGCAAAATTATTTTACACATATATCTTTTTCACCCAGATTTAAATTTGCATACATTCTTAAACGGCCAAAATGTTATCAGATAAACACTTGTTTTTTATTTATATATTTTTTAATTTTATTTCACATTTTATTCTATTAACCCTCTGAGGACACCTCTCTGACACTCAAAGGGTTAAACAGTGATTTTCAGTCTGCATTTTCATGGCAGAGGTATAAACCTTTCAGTAAATATCCTCTACAACAATTTATCGAAAGAGAACACGATAATGCAAAAACTAGATTTAGATCATGAATGGGAAAAATATGAATAACTTATTTTTAAAAGGGGATCTAAATAATTTTCAAATGTAATGCTATTTTTCCCAAGAGGCCATATAACTTGTGATCCAGAGCAGGCTAAAAGTGATATAACTCCAAATAAATCGGTGGCTACCTATGAAAAAAATTGCTTCTGTTACCTAAAGAAAAAAGTTATTTACTCTGCGGTTGTCACTGAGTAAAGGGCTGTATTTGGGAAACTAACAAGGTGCAGTTCTGGAGCAAACCAACGGCACCTACGGACATTAGGATAATTTCTAATGGTTTAAATGGGTGTTGTAATCCATTCAATGCTCTAGCGCATTCAAATGGTTAAAAGCCCATTTTAAATAAATGGGAACTGGGAGAATTTGTATCTGTACCATATGCATACCTGGGAACTCTCAGGGTTTGACCCTGAGACTCAGGGTTTTGACCCAAATCTCAGGGTGAAGGGCCAAATTCTCAGGGTAAGAGAGGTCTGTGTCATCTACTATACGAATTTCCCCAATTAAATGTTTCCTTAGCCTCTACACTGGTGTCATTAGTACCAGAAAGACAGTGGGAGATGTCCTGCTTGTCTTGTTTGTGTTCAGGCAGGGAGTTATCCAAACTGTAGCATGTTAAAGGTCCCTGGCACAAGGACTGGAGCACCTCTGTGTTAGAGCAAGCAGGCACATATCGCATAAAATCTACATTATGGGAAGCTTTAAGGGTTAATATTTAAGATCTCAGGGTCAGCTCATCTTGAAAGTTCCCAGGTATGACCATATAGTGCAGTTGGTTTGCTTCACAATTGTACCTCTTGAATACGACCCATATATATATATATATATATATATATATATATATATATATATATAAAACCATGCTAACGCAGGAAGAGGTTTTTATTTACCAGAAGTGCTCAAACTGCGTAAAGGAGCAGCTGTTGCAGATCACAAGATGCGCCTTGATTACTCTGGCTTTATTCACAAAAGAAAAAGGAGCAATTCTGGAGCAAAGCAATTGTACCATAAGTAAAAATAAAACTTCCGATTGATTTCTGTGATGCTTTTAACCCACTGAATACCAGAAAAGTTTCCAACGCATTTCGCCATACGTCGGAGACCTCTCTGGCATTCGAGGAGTTAAAAGCCTCATTTATAGAAAATAACGTTTGGGATTTGTTATTTTCCCCCTTTGGTGAAGATGAATTGCTTCTCTTTTTATTGCGAATAATGCCACTTGAACATAGAGAGATCTCCATCTCGTTGTAAAATAAACGCAATAGAGACTGAGAGAGGATTCACATCCATATACTAATGTTTTTTTTAACCTTTCCAGTGTGTTGGCCACCCCTCTGGCACTGAAAGGTTTAATAATACATATTATGGGCCATAGGATGAAACCAAAAGGAGAACAATTCTGGTGCAAACTAACGGCACCATTGGGATCAGATAAAAAATATTATTATTTTTTTTTAAATAAATACTTTAACCTCTTATATGCTAGTGAGACGTCCACACATGCGCAGGGGACCTCTCTAGCAAACAAGGGTTTAAAATCTCAAAATCATTTCACCATAGCGGACTGCACCATAGGGGACAAATAAAGATTCATCAAATCTGACACGATTAAAATAATACAGCATGAGGTATCCGACGAATGGCATTGCAATTCGTTTGTTACTTCTCAGACACTTAATGGGATGTCTACAAAGTGTTAGTTACCTCTCAGTCATTCAAGGGGTTAAAAATCCATTTGTAATCATTGGGACTTTTTATTTGTCCAATTTGGTGCAGCTCGTTTGCCCCATAATTACTCCAGTACCTCTCAGTACATCACCCTCAGTGTTTTGTTGTAAATGGTCATGTAGATCCAGCCTAAGGGTTTGTTTATGGATAAACAACGTTGTTGTTTATCATAATGTAAGTATTTTTGGTGGAAGCATGGAAATATGCATCAGGAATACTTGGCTCTTGATTTAATCATTTGTGGGCCATAGAGCTAGCCAACTCATGGCAATACAATGGACTTCTCTGTCACTCACTATTATCTTAGCATGCAGATGTCCTCCACACAACTGAGGGGCACAACTTGTTATCATACTGTAAACTAAATCAATTATCAGTTGACTACATGATTGATAAAAACAAATAACATAATATATAGACATAACTGACTTCAGTTTTAAGGACATCAACCTAGGTAAGTCCTGATAAATTAAAATCCATGTATTTCTAGGGTATCATTTATACTTTAAATGCCAGTAACTGCCAGAGTTAAATATTTATGTGATTGACAGGGGTTAGGCTATTGTTCAAGTAATATAAAGACCAATCATTCAATGGGCAAATGTAAGAAGGATCAGTATAATTGTAGATTTATGAGACAGTTTCCAAGCAAAACCTTGGAAAAACTGTGTCTGACTTTACTCCACAAATGGAAACATGTAAAACACAGTTTGCACTAATCATCACTGGGTTAATCCGCCAGTCATCTAGAACCTTTTCTTGGTGTTGGCATGAGACAACTGCAAGGTATTCAGTAAGATGTATGGCCTCTGATGAAGAGTTGATGTTATCAGCCTAAGGAAGTCAGTCTGGCCCTAACAAGGATGTATTACAATTTCTCATCCTATATAATAATTCGCTAAATCGTGTGTAACGCCCGATATGCGCAGTAGACACTGCTGCGCGTGCGGCAGTCATGCGCAGTAGAGACTGCCCGCTCCGCGGCTGATACAGAGCTGGGCGCTCTCTACTGCACGTGACTGCCCCGCGACCGGCTGCCAGAGGCACTGTGGCCCGTGTAACGGGCTGTTCAACTAGTCTAGCTATAATGCCACATATTTTGTCCCACTGCACTAGGATTAGAAACCTGTCTTTTCAGCTGTTGAAATACAAGTCCAACCTGCCATCTGGAGATGATAGGAATTGTAGTTTAACAATGGCTGGCTAGTTACAGGTTGCCAAAACATACTACATTGAATTATATATTAATGTCACTGATTTGCCTGCAACAAGGTCCGTATTCAATAAACTAGGTCCAATTTTGAAGCAAACCATCTGCACCTTAGAGAAGAAATTAAAATCCTTAATGATTTAAATGTGACTTTTAACCTCTTGAAAAACAGAGAAGTATTCATGATATTGCTTCACAATGCATTGGATGAATCTTTAACATTTAAGGGTTTAAACACACCATTTAAATCAATGAGGACTTTTGGAAATTATAACAATCTCATCACCAGGTGATTAAAGTTTTCAAAAGTACTGGCCGACCAAAATGAAGAATTTGGTAGGCTCATCTTATTTAATTGGCTCATACACAGGGAAATAACTGGAAAATCGGGTCATTTTCAAGCAGATTGCGTGGTTTTCAATGAAAAATCACATTGTGTATGGGCACCTTTAGTGGTCTATAACAAAGTTTCTCGACAGTGGTCCTTCAGTATACTTAACAGTGTATGTTTTCTCGATTTACTTCCCTGAGCATGTGTGTGTAATTAGTGGGTCTTTCATTCTGATTAGTTCACCTGTGCTCAAGCAGGGAAATCCTTAAAATCTCCACAGTTAGGGTACTTGAGGACTGTGGCTGAGAAACTCTGATCTATAAGAGCAGAGCACTGCACACCTAGGGTGCATTAATGCTCTTCATAAAATCAGTCATCCACACTTCATTACACGGTAAATGTTATTTTGCTTTTTGCACTTCAGTCAGTAGAGCAGGAGCTTAAAACAACCTTGTCTCCGGTTGAATGCTGGATTAGGGAGAACATGGTATACAGAGTATAGGAAGAGAATGGTAGAGCAGGCTGGGTATGGTGCTAGTGTGTGTGTGTGGGTGGAATAAAAAGGTTTAATGGTAGAAAAAGGGACCTGTGACAAAGGGAGAGATTGGTAGCCCATGGAGGGATTAACACCACAGGGAGGGATTGGTAGCCCAGGAAGAGATTGGTAATATATAGGAAAATATTGGTAGCACACTGAGGGGCTGTTGGCACACAGAAAGGCTAGTACCATAGAAAGGTGGTACAACACAGGGCACTCTTGAGTAGAGAAACACCATACCACACTATATGTACCAAAATTAATGAGAGGCCATCCTTGGGCAAACCAGCTGCACCAAAGGGACAAATAAAAATCCCCATAGATTTATAAAGATGTTTAATCATCTGAATGCTAGAAATGTGTCTCTAGCACTCAATGTGCTAAGCATACACTTTAAATCAATGGGAACTTGTATTTGTATCCTATAGGGCAGTTGGTTTCCCCAAGATAATTCCACTTTTTCCTGTGTAGGTATGATTTCTAGTGCTCTGAATACAAGGCATATGACTGGAATCCAGCTAATGCGATAACAAGAGCAGCAGACATTTAGTGCATAGGAGAAAATTGTTGATTGACAACAGCATTTGATGGCACATACGTGCACACAAAGTACTATGATGATATTCACAGATATGTTAAAGTAAAGAATATGAAATGTGAAATAAGTCCAGCATTTCTATATAGGAGACCAGCATCTGTAATTGTGGTTTTGCTGCATTATCAGAGACCTGTTTTTTACCAGTAAAGTCAGAAGCACTTACTGAAAGGCCAATACACACCTGTGGTTTGATTTAAGTGTTCTTTGATGTTAATTGCCATGCTTTTTTATATATGTGAGAACTTTCATGTTGACTTTAACAATATTCTTTTTTCCATTTTATATTTACTATTATTAAAATTTGTTTTGCTCACACATTTGACATATCCAAATTGTTCCTTCTTGAATTCAGTCATTTTTTTTTATCAGCAAAGTGTGCTTGTACTAACATTCAAGGCTTGGCATTACCCGGGGTGTGAATATACACAGTATTATACATCCCACAGTGTCAGTCCTGTTTTGCACTGCCTAGCACTCTCTCTTTTACTCGCTTGGTCCCTCTCTCTCTCTCTCATACTCTCTTTTGACTCTCTCTCAGTTTTTCATTCTCTATCGTTTACTGTTTTCCAGTTACCATCTCAGTTTCTTGTGTTTTTTACTGTCTTCTTCCTGTCTGTGCTCTCTTTCTCTTGCATGTCCTCTACTGCCCCTTTCTATGCAGTGGTTTGCTTGTGCTATCACACAGTTGCATGTACTCTTTCATGTGTTTTGGGCACCAGTTTTTAACCCCTTAAGGACCATTTCTGTACCAGGACCATCATGGAGGTCCGGCACTTAAGGACCAGTGACAGTCCTGGTACGTCATGGAGTTCAGGGCTCCCAGCGCTGCTGCACACTGCTCCAGAAGCCCTGAACTGGAAGTGCAAAAAAAATAAAGCCCCGTGGTCCTCAAGTGCCGGCCTCGCATGTGCGCGCCGGTCCTTAAGGGGTTAAAAAGGATATACTAGAACTAGAGAGGGCTCAGCGAAGAGCAACAAAATTAATTAAGGGAATGGAGGACTTGACGTATGAGGAATTACAAGACAAACTTGGTTTATTTACTCTAGTGAAAAGACAACTGAGAGGAGACCTTATCACATTGTTTATGAGAGGTCAAAAGAAGGATCTCTGTGGTGACCGATTTATTCCAAGGCCTGATCAGGTGACCAAGGGACACCCCTTGAGATTAGAGGAAAGGCGGTTTAGACTTCAGCAGAGGAAGGGTTTTTTTACAGTAAGGTCTGTTAAATTGTGGAATTCCTTGCCCAAGGAGGTGGTTATGGCAGATACAATGGATACATTTAAGAGAAGATTACATACATTTCTTTCAAAAGGGAACATACAGAGTTATACTGTGTATTAGTAGGCAGATCAGGAAGGTCTGATAAAGACTAACTTATTTGGTAGCAGGAAAGCTATAAAATTCTCAGTCACTGGGGTATGAGGGAAAGGTTGAACTTCATGGACTTAATATGTTACTATGTTACTATGTGCTTTGTCTTGCTCCATGGCATACACTCTCTTGCTGTTTTCTCTCTTGTGTACTCTCTATCCCATTTATGTGTGTTCCCTCTCTTGAATACATGCTCTTGTGTTTACTGTTTCTGTGTCTTCTCTTTATCTGTTTGTTTCCTTCTATAGCTACCTGTATCCTTCTTTCTAACAGTGTCATATACTGAGGATGATTGTAATGGAAATACAACAACTGGAGAGTCATATGTTACTATCACCTTGTATACTATTTGTAATTAGAGCTGCAGGTGTTCCACTAAGTCTATGACATGAAAGAATATGTTTATAAATATAGCACTACAAGTGTACACATCACTTTACAATTTAAGTGTTTAGACAATACAAGGTTACATGTGCTTTGCACAGTGAAACACTAGAAGTGAGGTCTCTGCCTAAAAGCTTACTATCTAAAGTGGTAATGGAATACATACAGAGTACATAAAGGTAAAGTGATGAATACAGTGCTAGAGTTCTAGTCAGGATAGGGGACACAAATAAAGAAAATAATTTATAAGAGCCTTAGTTGCACTTCTGTGATGTTGCTACAATGCATCTTTATATTCCAAACATGGGGCTGCATTCCGAGCTTCCGAGACTGACGGCCAAGTTACTGCAGCCTGTGTGCCTGTGCTATCAGTCCCTTCTGGAGCCGTCCAGGCCAGTGCTATGCCTGTGAAGGGTGAAGAGGACTGACAGTGCAGACACGCATTCAAAATGTCCACTGTGATGCCTGGCTTCCGGTCTAGGAAGCTTAAGGATATCTTTATTTGTGGGCACTTTTGAGAGATAAAATAATGATTACAAAGCTAGTCACCACCTGCATAAGTATTGCAGGGTGACTTTAGTGGAGGTGGTAGTTCCGCTTTAACACCCGTTTTATCAAACATTTTCCTACTGATGTCTATGGGATAAACCTGGAGATAAAAAACAGACATAAAATTAGCGCCTGCAATAGAATCCAGCCCATAGAGCCTAACTTCAGAACATATGTAATTGTTATGTTTAGTTTTTATTTATTTAGTTTTATTTATTTTTCCCTTGAGTGTGCTTAACAAGAACTGAAATCTTTCTATCTATCTATCTATCTATCTATCTATCTATCTATCTATCTATCTATCTATCCATCTATATATCCATCTATCACAAATCACACATACATATAAACACATAATGCATATATAATATGCTTTATTTCTTTTCTCTTTCTAGTATATAATGTACTATTGTACCCATCATTAAATATCTTGAGAAAGGTCTCCAAATCGGGTTGAATTGTCATGCTGACAGACTTTATGTAGCATTAAAAGTACTGCACTAATCTTTTACATTACACAAGTGCTCTATTTTGCCATTATGCATTGAAACAATATGATATCACCTGGACTATGTATATAAATGCACCATGCGTACACCATCATTTTAAATCTAAGTATCTCACTTTATATGAAACCAAATAGTACCCCTTAAGATATATTTATATGCAAAATTTGGGTTTTAATCCATATAGTAGATTTTGCTGTAGGTATGGTAAATAAAAAAATCATATGGCATGTAAAGTTAAAGTGGATGTATCACCTATATAGAAGTTAGGTTATGTAGCGAATATTATTTAAAGTGTCTTTAATTTTTTTTTTAAAGTGTTATTTTGTCGAAATTCAAATTACAAACTGTGCCTGGACCTACTTCTGCATAGACTGCGGTTACCAGCTCTGTACCGCAGTCCGTCACTCTGCCTCTGCTCCCCTCCCTCTATCCAGCCTCCTCCAGCGACGGAGGCTTCCGTTTCTAAGCTGGAGCTCTCTCATTGGCTAAATATCAAACTCTGCCAATAGAGTGCTCCAGCTTACAGACAGAAAGCCTCCGTCATCGGAGGAGGCTGGATAGAAGGAGGGGAGCAGAGGCAGAGTGATGGACTGCGGTTGCAGAGCAGGTAACCACAGTCTATGCAGAAGTAGGTACTGGGCACAGTTTATAACTTGCATTTCAACAAAATAACGCTTTTTTTAAAAAAAGAAAAGGCACTTTTAATAATATTCTCTATATAACCTAATTATTTAACATAGCTTCTATATAGGTGATACATCCACTTTAAGGTAAAAAAGTACAACATTTTTTTCCTTTGTTGTACTCTGAGAACATTTAACCAATTTGTACCAAATTTGCAGAACTTGTAGGGAATGGGATTGTGATCTAGATCCCAGAATTTCAGCCAAAATTGCAAATTTGTTCAAAAGCATTTGAAATTGAACATTCAATATAGAAGTGTTTTTCAACCTTTAACCTTGGCAGAGCTACTGTGCTGCCATAATCATTTTCTATGCTATTGTCAGTTGTAGTCAGTTGTTATACCTAAAGCTGTTGAGTTATTTATAGTCAATTGTTGTACCTACAGCTGTTGGGAACTACAACTCACCCCATCTCCAACTAGCCTCTAGATGGTTGGGTATGAAGGAAGTTGTAGTCCCCAATAGCTGAAAGAAGAACAATTAATTAAATCTGCTCCAATTTCTGGTAAGTACTTATATTGTACCAGGCAATTATTAACTTTTGTTTAACCCTTTAACTATGAGTGACATGCCAGGACTGTCACGCATTTCTATCCTTTAAGGACAGGGGACAGTCCTGGAATGTCACAGGAAAAATGATTGCAGCGTGTCTCAGGGTAAATTGTGATCATGCCAGGGAGGCTGTAACTGACTGCTCCTGACTGGAGCAGTCAGTTTCAGTCTTTCTCTGGTGGCTCCACACATTTTACCACTTCTAAAGCTATCACATGTGGCAGTGAAGCCACATGACAAAGGCAATGTAAAGTGTGCATTCACTTTGTCAGTAGTGTTCTCTACCCCTCTCTTCCTCACTGCAATCAAAGCAGGGAATAGAGTTCCCAGTGCCTCAAATTGCCAAAAACTAGGCACTTTTGTGGTACTGGGAACTGGACTGGGGTGGGACTAAAAAATATATTACGGTTTGACCCCTCTTTGTGTAACAGGATAAATAATTTGGAGCAAGCCCAAAATATTTTATTTACACAAACTAATTTATAAACACATAGACTGATGTTTAAACAAACATTAGTGCAAATTTCATTTCTGGGGAGCAATGTGATCACTTATAGACACACCACATAGTCTGATCTGCTATACAGAGAGACAAAAGGATGGGGAAGGGAAAACATAGGCATTTTTGCCTCAGAGAGCCAGTAACCCACTAAAAAGGGACACCTGGGAGGTATGAACAACAGATCAAAATTTTATCTAGTCTCTATTAGAAATGAACCAAATGAACAAAAATGATCACAGGAAAACCTATAAAACTGTTGTGTTTTTTCCCAATATTTCCACTTTTTATATTATTTATATAATGACAGGTTATCCATGTAAATGTGGCATTAAAAAAACTCTCTACTTATCCTTAAAAAGGTCCCTGAGAGGGACCGAAACGTTGACCAAGTTTTTCACCCTATTGCATAAATAAAGCAACTTTAACAAGTTCCACGGGTGCTGCCCTCTTCTATTTTTTGTTACCGCCTATACTAGGGGATTGTGCACCTGGGCAAGAAAGTCTTTAAGAGTGAGTGCTTTCATCCAACAATATTCTATATCCTTAAAAAAGGGTATATAATTTTTATGGGTGGACTAAATGAATTAGTGTGAAAATAAGGTTGAATAAAGGAATACTAAGAAGGCCAAAAGTGCTCTTGTCCTTGTCACCAAGGTATTAAGCTCTGATTTAAGGCCAGCATGCATCTTTGCAGGCATGAAAATACCTACCTTGCTGTATAAACCTACCATGCTGTATATAAGTACACTTAAAGGGTCCCTATCACTTAAGAAAAATTTTGGTGATTCTCACTTAGTAAACTTGTTTTTAAGGAATTTAGATTTACCTCCCCATTTAGTGACAACTAACCCTTTAATTGCTGGGAAGGCTGACAATGCGTCACTGAGCAGGGTCTGTTAATCTACATAACTCCGAAATTGTTTCTGAATAAAAATGGCTAATACAACATATGGGTGACGGGGTCTCTTTAACAGTTTGAGTGCCAGAGGGGAATACAACTCATTGCTTTGCAATGTGTTGCATACCCCTCAGACAATCAAAGGGTTAACACAAAGTCTTTATATATAGAGACATATAGACACAAGCTTCACAGCTGACATTTAAAACTATGACAAAGTAATAAAACACAGGGGCAACAGAAAAAAGGGATACAAAATAAAAACGAAATAGTTGCTTTCTTTATTATTTCAGGAACAGTGTTGTTTTTGCTCCAGTGTTGCAAAAGGGAACCCAATTAAAGGCCCCCAGGGATGCACAATCCTAAATGTTTATTTCATTACGTTTGTTTTATGGGTATCTTAATTAGGGAATTTTGAACTCAATGTTTCCAATTTTACAAAGACGTTTACAATTCAGTTTTTACTAGATGATTTTTATAAAAGTGCTTTTTCATTTTAAATGAGATGAATCTGTTTAATTTATTTGTAATCACTGATCACCAAGGGCATTTGAAGGTGAAACTGTCCAGTCCAGTTGAAGCTGAAACACTGAAAAATGCAGTGCTTCATGGCTTCTCACAATACTGAATGGATTTCAGAGTGCTTAGACGTGTAGTGAGATAGTGAACTAATTTGCAAACAGCTATGTAGGATTAGTTTTAATGTGGAAAAACATAAAACATCTAGTAAATTGGGTTGCCGTTTGGTCTATGAATGTGTGGTAATGTCAAAAAAAGGGAAGTGCGTTATTATATTCATATTATATTGTAAAAAGAGTGATGCTGGTGTTTCACAAGAAAGGGAACTTGGTACTTAGAAATCTTAGAGACATATGCAGAAAACAAAAGAGAAGAAAGTCTGGGGCAAGCCCAGCGCACCATAGGTACCAAAATCCTCATTGTTTTAGATGAGACATTTATCTGCTTGAATGCTAGAGAGGTCTCTAACTTATTGCTTCACAAAAAAACAAAACAAAAAAAGCTAAAAAAAAATTAATATGGGGTCCATTGGCTCCATATTGATTTCTTTTTTTTTTTTTTTTTGCTGAAGAAAAGAGAACCAGGACCTCATCATTTACTCTCCCATTGACACAGGAAGGTCTCATTCTTCCACTCTAATATGTTTGTGTGCATTTAAAAACACAAACCACAAGATGTGGAGGTCCAGCAGGTCTGACCGCAAGACCCTGGTCCTCACCTAAATTTACAAGTTAAATTAAAGAAATTGAAAAAAATTCTAAAAATTCTGACAGCTACTAAAGATGATATAAAAAAAAAGGTGAAATGCTAATATAATATTTTATAAGCAAATGCTTTTTTTTTTTGTTATCTATTTCCAGGAAGGCCATGAGGGGGGGGGGGGGGCACTTGTATACGTTTTGGTGGTATCTTTATGGTAGGCAATTTTTTATTTATTTAGTTTTAAAATTTCTTTAATTTCAATTTCTTACCAGGATGTGAGGACCAGGGTGTCATGGACGCCTCCGGACCTCAACATCCAGGTGAGTTTGTATTTTGTTAATATACATACATACATACACATGCACACACACATACACACTAGCCTCCCTTCTTGGGAAGTAGAGGAAGGGGCCCCTGGATGCCATCCTTGGGCAATTTTTAAATGAAATTAATTTATTTTCTAATAATATTGATTTAAAATAGTATGGGTGAATAGATAAATTAGTATTTTTTTCATCACTTTCCATCACAGTCTTTTAAGGATAGAGAGACTCTGGGGCAGTATTATCCCACATTTTGTTAAAAGAGCAATTTTGACCTTTATTTTTTTAAATCATTATTATTATTATTTTTCTTATTGTCATTATTATCACCTACATTGCTAGTGTATTATAGCTGCACACTGGGGTTCAGACAGGGAACTGGACAGGCTACTGACCCAAGGTTATCCCTACCTAATACTACCAAAAGGAAGCAGCCAATGTCCTGCCACTTCCACAGGCTTCTTGAGCCTCACTTTGGAATAATTCTGGAACATTTTCAGCACTCCAAGAGGATTCCAAAACATTATTATTTTTACTTAAATAAGTCGATTCACAAATCAGGTTCTGATTGTGATTGCAGATTTGACCATAATAAAATATCTGAAAATGTGGCAAGTAGCTGCTCAGCAGGTATTTCTGCTGGAATGGACTCAAGGCTCTGTTGACCCTTTGGTGCAATTGGTTTGCTGCTTGGTATTTGAAAATGCAGGGTTCTTCTGAGATAGAGCCCTTTGGGCTATATGTACAAAACAAAAGAGGAACAATTCTGTTGCAAACCATCGAAACCATAAGTAAAAAAATAATGATATAACGAAGAGGTTCACTCCAGTTAATGGATAACTGAAACAGGAAAAATAAACAATGAAAACTCTTGAGAAAAATTCTCGTCCGCTGTGCTAACCAGTGTTAGTTCAAAATGTGTTTAAAGTTTATTATAACAGTAATAGAGTACTGCATAAAGCACACAAAACAGATTAAAAACATACAATGCGAGCAAGTACCATGAATGGAAAATACCATCAAATCAACCTTACAACATCAACTCACATTGCGAGCTTATGCAGTGCAAACAGAACAGAGGAACTGGCATACTGGTCTACACTTCTTTATATCCAGCATCACATGGAGCACCTTAATGGATTGTATAGTTAAAGGGATAGTAATACTTCATTTTAACTTTATTTTATTTTGTAGGCATTAAAAAAACATGAAGAATGATATAAGTCTTATCTCTGAAACCTTTATGGTTTAAGAGATATTCACAAACAAAGTATCCCCCCCTGTTCAACCAGATCAGAAGGGAGATGCCCAGGTAGACTGCAGAGAGGGACAATCTTCAATTAAGATAATGGAAAAAGCTGAAAAACTTGTCAAGGGGGGAAGGGCTTTCATTGTTTTCATACAAAGAAAATTGTCCCCTTCTGTTATCTGTACTGTCATACAACCAGACTCACATCTGAGAAGAGATGGCTTACACTAGGTAAAAGGGGCGGGAGGGGAACTTTGCTTGTGAATATCTCATAAACCATAAAGGTTTGAGAGATAAGACTTATATCATTCTTCATGTTTTTTTAATGCCTACAAAATAAAATAAAGTTAAAACGAAGTATTACTATCCCTTTAATATGGTAGAAGAAGCACACTAACTGATATTCAGCATTTTAAAATGACTGTTAAAGCTAAACTGTCATCAAGAAACAAGTATTATTGATTTAATAATCATGCTGAAATAACCATGCTAGTGTTACTATTTTTATTCTGTTTTGTAGTTTTTGTGGAAGAGACCATGTTCTTTTCACCTTCCGTTTGTATGCAAAATACTTTGCATATCACCTAGCCATTGCCTAAGCAGCTTTGGGAAGTTGCTGTAAAGTCTAATGGTCGTTCAGGTAAGGGAGAAACTGTAGGCTTATATTTATCAGTGTTCTTTAGACGCTTATCTATGGAGGGCAATGTGTAGTTTACCAGATAAACACTCTTTGTACACTAGGCTTTGCAGTAGTACAGAGAGGAAGAGGAGAGGGGGGAATGGTACAAATTAAAGGGATAGTAATACTTCGTTTTATCTTTGTTTTATTTTGTAGGCATTAAAAAAACATGAAGAATGATATGTCTTATCTCTCAAACCTTTATGGTTTGAGAGATATTCACACTTAAAGTTTCCCCTCCCGCCCCTTTTACCTAGTATAAGCCATCTCTTTTCAGATGTGGAATCCAGTCCATAGACCAGACAGATAACAGAAGGGGACAATCTTCTTCCTATGAGAACAATGAAAGCCCTGCCCCCTTGACAAGTTTACCAGCTTTTTCCCTTATCTTAATTGAAGATTGTCCCTCTCTGCAATCTACCTGAGCACCTCCCTTCTGCTCTGGCTGAGCAGTGTTATATCAGTTAAATGGGCAGGAGGGGGATACTTTGTCATTGAATTACTCTTGAACTACAACTCTGACAGAATTGAAATAACACTCTCCAAAGTCCAAATACTATGATGATTAATTAGAACTGCTTTTATTATGAAACATTACTATCCCTTTAAAGTGAATAAAAATATAGGAATTAGTAAAAAAAAACCTGACAAAATAACCCGACTAGGTTTATTAACTATATTGTACGATGTTGTACTACAGTTCAAGACAACACTAGTTTCATAATAAAGTTTCCCCTTTAAGTATTATACTGCTGATTTTTAATTCTTTTGTGCTGTTATCTCTAACTGTTGTTATTCATGGTATAGACCTAAGTCTAAACATTGTAGGCGTCAGGACTGACAATCACTGGTCTTTTAAGTTGCTCTTAAGGTATTTTCCATCCTTGATAATTGCTCCCTTTGTGTGCTTTTAATCTGTTTTGTGTGCTTTATGTGGTAGCCTACATATATATTATTTTTTAATGTGTGGGCTCCTTTTCTGTTTTCAACAAATAAACGTTACCAAAATCCAATTGATTTAAATGGGTCCTTTACTAAAGAGAGATCTTTAGTGCATTGCTTTGCAACACGCTGGAGACCTTCTAGAATTCAAGAAATTAAAGACTCCGTGTATATCAATGAGGATTGTATTTGTTTTTTGTGGTGCAGATTGTTTTACTCCCTTATTTAATGATTTCATTGCGCATATGGCTCTTAGATCACTATAATGAAACACTATTATATATCAAGAAAAACTCTTTGTATAAAGTAAATAAGGGTGCTCAGCCAGAGGCATAGGTTGTGTGAGCATATAACGGCCAACACAAACTCCTTAGAATAATATGATTATGCTATACTCAACACTTATGTGGACCCTCTTTAAAACTAGAATTTCCCATGTGAATAAGTAATCTTGTCTAAATCCCTGCCAAGTTGCCAACTCAGGACATGTGTTCACTCACTACAACAGTTCTAGTGTTTGTTTATGGAGAGGGACTTCATAGTCCTTGGATGTGGATGTAGGAATACAACGCCACTCTAAACCCAGTGCTGGATTTAATTTTCTATCCCTACTTAAGCATAATGCCAATTTAATAAGAGACTTATGCTGAAAATGCTCCCCTTCATATCACTTGTGCCAAGGGAACGGCAGTGGGTATGATAATGGGTGTATCAGGGTGTTCTATTCTTATGCTCCGTGTTTATGGCCTTTTGTTAAACAAGACAAAGAGGAAATAGTGTAACATTTCTCCATTTTCCTGTGCTTGTTGTGGGGCAGGTATATGGAATTAAAGGAAGGGTGTGTGACAGTGTGCGCTAAAGCTGTCATATGCTCTAGTACATACCCTTAAGTACAGCCATTGGAACTGGGGGCTAATGTCAGTGTAGCTGTGTTGGAGGATTTATATATTCCTCTCCTTGGTTAGTCTGTTTGGGTGCTGAAGTTCCACATCCAAGGTTGGTCTATGTGTTTGAGTTACAGCAAAGTAGAATTAAGGAAAAATATGGATACAGACTAAAGATGAGCGAGCACCCCGATGCTCGGGTGCTCTGACCGAGCACCCCCTGATGCTCGAGTGCTCGGCCGAGCACCCGAGCCCCATTCAAATGAATGGGAGCACTCGAGCATTAAACCAGGCACCCCCTGCTCTGATGAGCGGAGGGTGCCTGGTCAATGTCCCCCTTCATCTCCGCTATGCCCCTCTTCCACAATGTCCCCCTTCATCTCCTATGCCATAGCGGAGATGAAGGGGGACATTGTGGAAGAGGGGCATAGCGGAGATGAAGGGGGACATTGTGGAAGAGGGGCATAGACTCTATGCCCCTCTTCCACAATGTCCCCCTTCATCTCCGCTATGCCCCTCTTCCACAATGTCCCCCTTCATCTCCTCTATGGCATAGGAGATGAAGGGGGACATTGTGGAAGAGGGGCATAGCGGAGATGAAGGGGCACATTGTGGAAGACGGGCATAGCGGAGATGAAGGGGGACATTGTGGAAGAGGGGCATAGAGTCTATGCCCCTCTTCCATAATGTCCCCCTTCATCTCCGCAATGCCCCCTTCATCTCCGCAATGCCCCCGTACCTCCATTCCCTGGTGGTCCAGCGGAGCGTCTTCGGATCTGTGCCTCTTCCGGCACAGATCCTCTTCACCCGAGCATGTCGGGCGAGCACATGGCGGTACTCGTACGAGTACCGCCATGTGCAGAGCAGAGCGATGCTCGAGCCGATCCGAGCATCGGCCGAGCACGCTCGCTCAACACTAATACAGACCAATCTGTTTTCATGACCAACCTGTTGATTAAATAGTAATCAGGAATTTTTAGAACAGAGATATCCAGTACATACATTCAAATATCAGTGCCTTATGTGTGCAGGAGGGATTTGCAATGCGATGCATATCCCTCTTGCACTCAAAGGGTTAAGGATATACTTCACTGAGCACAGATGGGTCAGTCCAAATGATATACTCTCATACATATAAGCATGCATATCCTTAAACTCTGGGCTGATAGTTGCATTTAAGGAATAAACCAGGAACCCACCCTGGACAGGAAGTGAGGCATGCAATAGCTGTCCCATGTTACCCTGAGGGATGGCATGGCAGTCTTAAAAATCCCTGAGGCCCCTGGAGAAATAGTGAATGGAAGCCCCCATATATACACAGATAAAAAGTTTGGATCCCCTGACGTTTAACGCTATCCTTCATTTTTCTCCCTTATTATTTGGAAAAAATAGCCACAATACACTCCTCCCTGATCATCTGGTCACATGGTTAAAAAGGTTCCATTTTCTAAAACTAGGTCTGTTGGGAGCCCAAGGTGAGGACCCCTAGAGGCTCTCAACCAAGGTCAGAGATAACCATGCATTAAATTGCTCCATAGGGAAGACGTAGGAGAGATAGATGTTGTGGTTGTAGGAAATCTGAATAATATTATCTTAGATGTGTGGACAGATACCCAACAGGTAAAAAGCCTAGCCACAGCAGATTTTACATCCCTATTGTCAACTGCATTGATGTGTTTTTCCCTATGATTCTTCAAGCATACTGTTTACTTTCAACAAGCACTGTAGTTCCTAAAATTGCTAAGGTAAATGACATGAGTGATATTGGAAGATATATAATTTTTGACCATGTTTTATGTGTAACAAAACGTTGGAAATATTTATCTATTTTGACCTGTTTACAACATAGGTGCAAGAAGAGGCACATCCAGAATGTTTAACCCTTTAAGTGCCACATCGGTATCCAACACATTGTGTTGCAATATGTAGGATACCTCTCTAGCTCTCAAAGGGTTAAAGGGTAAGTAACACCTAATAATGATAATAATCCCCAACTTACTTTACTATTGGCAGAAAATCTTAAATTCATTTTTCTCTTGTGCCCTTTTTTCAATAGATAACATCTTTAATCAATCCTGGATGTCATGTCCAATGGAGGAGAAGGATGTGGTAGTTGCTGAGTTGCTGAGTTTATTAAAACTGAAGAAGGCAGAGTGCATGAGCTTATTTAATCCTTTATGGACTCACGACATATTGCGAAGCAATGTGTTGCACACCCTTCTGGTCATTAAAGGATTAAGATTACCATGTGCAGTGGGTAGAGTTTGTGTGGTAAAGTTGAGTTTGTGGGTGGAGCTATGTTTTCTGTGGTCCTGCTAGCAAATGTCATATCTGCCTCCATGGATACCAAGGACTGACTGAAGATGTTAACTCTTTAATCAAAGAACAAAAGGAAAACTTTTGTGAGGATATTAGAATTTTCTGGAAACTGCAAGGTAGGTGTGGTTTTAATTATAAGGAGATGTTACATTCCATTTAAATGTCTCATCTGGGAACATATCAGTGTAGTTGGCCACTGAAATGTAAAATCTGTGCCTGGGCATTTCATACTATGTAACTCTAATGAGCTCAGAAAATTTGAGTTTATGTGTATAGAAAATTGTGTCTTAAAAATAGAGAGGTGAACTGATAATATAACATTGCTTGTACATACAGGATGCCTTTTGGCTTTTATCACTTCAGACCAGAATTCCTCTACATTTGAATTTTGAGTTATCCTTATGAAAGAAAGAAATAATAAATAAATCTCTTTGATTACTAATGACTGATTAGTGATTGGTTTGCCATACTGATTCTTGTTTTTGAGAATGACCATTTTCCATATTTATATTTTTCATTGTTTGAATCTTTTTGTATTTTATGCTTATAAAAATATTTGTACTTGCAATGTCCTATATATTTAGAATATCTGGAGTACAGATTGAATATAACTAGACAAATATCCTTTAGTACATTTAAAATCTTATGACTGCCAGATAGGTTTTCAATGCATTGTATACCTCTCATATTATACATTTCAGCCATATCCATTATACATACTTTTGTTTATGTTTTCTTTATTTTTTGTTTCTTTTTGCTTTGCTTTCATGACTAAAATAAATTAGATTTTTTTTTATATATTTGTTCCTGTTTCTTGTCTCTCAAGAACCTTTTCATTAAACCTTTAAGGACCATAGAGACGTGCAAAGCATTGAGTTCCATACCTCACTGGTCGTTAAAGGATTAACCTAACCTCATCCCTGTAGATTGTAATTTTACTGTCCTTATTTGGATTCAAAGCTTTATAATATAACCTCTAGGGTCAGGGCAATCATGTCTGTAATCGAGTGTATGTAATGCATGAAAAGCATTAGATTGTTTATATCAGAAGAGAACAGTCACACTGTCTATACTGCCTTTATCCTTATGTAATAAACTTCAGGTTGATTGTAATATTGCATCTTAAGTGTATAGTTATCTCAAACCGGAGTGAGGAAACACACAATAATTATAGTGAGTCTGGTGGACTAGGCCTCCAGAAACCAGCACATACAGTGAGAGCCAAGTTAGTCATTGCACATGTTTATATATTGATTAATGTGTTTGTATTATTGAGTCATTTACTTCCCCCGTCTTAGAAATAAATTATCATTATTTGTAAAGCATAAAGATATGAATTAAACAAAACTGAAATGCTTGTATTAAAATTAAAGAAGCGGTAAACCTTTGAAATTAAAAAAATTATATATTATTGGGATTTTCTGTTAGTAAAACAAGGGTAATCCCACTGCAAAGAGATGCATATTTCCAGACTTAATACAAGTAAAACATTTTTTTACATGTGCTTTCTAGTGATCAGATTTCAATTAGTTAATTTGTTACATTCTATTTGAGAGGAAAGTCCCTGACAAACAGTTCTTCATAGAATGTGATAGGAACTGCTGAGTCATGCTGTCAGAACTTTCAGGAAGTAACCATGCTGTAATTCCCTTAGTGATAAATTGAAATATTCTAACTTTTGAATAAGACAAATGACAATGGTAGGAGTTTTACTCAACAGGAAAAGCTCTATACCATATAGGTTTTCACAAAGCATTTACTGCTCCTTTAGTTTTGATACAAAGGGAAACTGGAAGAGTTTTGATAGAGGGATAAATGAAAAAAAAATCACAGGGAGGCTGATGTATTAAGAACTGGTGTAATTCTGGGGTAAAACAACAACAGCACAGAGGACAAATAAAACTCCTTATTGATATAAATTGGTCTTTTAACCCTTTGAATATATGAGATGTCTCAAACACATTGCTTCACAAAATACTGCAGTTTTTGCACGGGCATCCAAGGAATTTAAATCTACATTTAAATTAAGGGTCACTTTTGAAATGTTCATCTGTCCTCTATAGTGCAGGTGGTTTGCGCCAGAATTGTTCCAATTCTTTTTAGTACATCAGCCTCAGTGTGTGCCAGAAAAATTACTACAAAGTTTTTGACATTTAACCTTTTGAGTGCCAGTGATATATCCAATGCATTGCAGTGCAATATGTTGGATACCTCTCAGGCACTCAAAGGGTTAAGAGAAATATCATCCTATAGGAAAATACTACCTCGCAAATTGCTTCAGATACTCCCGGTGTAAACATTTATCTACAGAACGAAGGTGAGAGAATTATATTGTTAAATAAGCTATACTTGCAGAACAGCCTGGTATCCAATACTTAAAGACCTGTTCTACTGGTAATGGAGAGACTCACCGGTTATTGTGTGGAGTCCTGTGCAGGAGAGCTATTGCATTGGGGATTTATTGAGAGAACGGGAGAGAGAGCCGGTGCTCAGTAATATGACACATCCCAGAGACATTTAAGTAGGTGGCATGAGAATCTCATGCTTTTTACGCAGGGCGAGATTCTCATGTCGCCTTTTAAACAATGCGACCTGCTGAATGCGCTGTGGTGAATGTGCTGTTTCATATCACAACATTTTAAAAGGATACCTTTGGGAAGGACTCTGTTCAAGTAGATGTAATACCTAAAAGTAACCCCCACTTACTATACTATGGACAGAAAAAGTCAATGGCCCCTATAAATATTGCTCTTATACCTTTAAGACCTGCATGTCATGTCCATAGAGGTGGAAATAGCAGCTGTCAGCAGGACTGTAGGACACAAACTCTGCTCACTGCACACAGTAATATTAATCTTTGAAGGACCAGAGGGTGCAAAATACATTTCTTTACCATACATTGTGCAACCCTCTGGTCATTAAAGGGTTCTGTAGGTTTCTGCCTTCTGCTTCAGTTTAAAAAACTGCCAGCAGCTGTTATGTCTGCATCCATAGATATGACATCCACCCAGGACTGACTGAAGGTGTTATCTACTGAATGGACACAAGGGCAAAATTAACAGGAGTCATTAGTAATTTCTGGTTGTAGTAATGACAGAAAGTGAGAAAAATAGGATAAACAGAAAAAGGAGCAGAGGTAGTTTATCTGAAGGATGGCTGAGGGACACTGGGGTTATGCACTAAGGTTTGATAAGGAGGTCATAAAACAGAGAAGACTTCTCCAGTGAAATCACTTCTACAGTTCCTGTGTTATTCTATAGAGCCAATGCACTAGGATTTCTTCATCTTTGGAGATCTTAGTGCATCGTAGTAATCTCCACTTTTGTCATATATGGTGAAAAATGTGTAGTTAGGCACTTTGCTATTTAAATAATTAGAAGTGATCTGGGAGTTCACAGAATCACAGGCAGCGTAAATGAAGTGGATGGTAGAAATTTGGTGTGGAATGAAGGTAAGAATGGCAATATTTAACCCTCTGAATGCCAGCTGACAACCTCAGGCACTCAGAGGCTTAAAGGGAAGCAATACTTAACCCTTTGAGTGCCAGAGAGGTATGGCATGCATTGCTTTGCAATGCATCCCGTACCCCTCTGGAACTTAAAGGGTTAAAATGTAAAAGAAAAATGTTGTAAGGTGTATCCCCTTTAGTATAACAAGGGTACTCCCACTTCTGAAAGGTGTTTTATTCAAAAGTTATTGTAGTGCAATCTTGGATTTTTTAGATGCCGTATCACAGTGGCCTGAAATTGTACAGTGGCACTGTTGCTACACCATCCTATGGATATTTATGGTCAATTGACCAGAGCTGTCCAAAGAATGGTGTAGCAACAGCGCCACTGTACAATTTTAGGCCACTGTGATACGGCACCTAAAAAATTTAAGTTTGAGCAGTAATAACTTTTGAATAAAAACCTTTCAGCAGTGGGAGAACACTTGCTTTACTCAGGTAGATAAACACCGCAATATATCTTATTGTATTTCTTAAAGTGTTAGTAATGCCGATATCTTTAAAAAGGTAATAATATTGCAGCTATTAGAAAATAAAACTAAACAACCCCTGTCCTATCTCTCAAACCTATATGGTTTGAGAGATATAGAAGGCTAAAGTTCCACTCTCCCTCCACTTTCCCTGACGTTAGCTGTAAGCTGAAAGCAGGATATCCTGCTCCTGGGACAAACAAGAGGCTCTTCAGCAGAGCTGAAATAGCACAATGTAAGAAGTAATACTTCTTTGGAATAGTCTATATAATGTGCCTGAAAACCAGGCATACTTTGTAGACCGTTCCGATGAAGTATTTCTTTTTAAATAACGCTATCTGGCTCTGCTGAAGAGCTGCCTTGAGTCAGCCAACTCGAATCTCCTGCTGTGAGCTTTACAGTTGACATCAGAGAAAGCGGAGGGAGCGTGGAACCTAAGCCTCCTATATCTCTCAAACCATAAAGGTTTGAGAGATGAGACTGGGGCTGTTTAGTTTCATTTTCTAATAGCTACAATATTACTTTTTTAAGATATATACATTAATAACCCTTTAAGTATTACTATCCCTTTAAACATATTAAAGGTGGCATTAAAGGCCATATTTGCGAACAAAATAAATACACCATAACAGCAAAAAAACATTCATTTTCATTAAACCCTTTGAATGCCACAGAGATATCCAACTCATTGCATAGGGTTAAATGGGATTTATAACCCTTGAAAGCTAGAGGCATGTCCAGCACAATTTTATGCCATGTTTTGCAGACCTCTCTAGAGACCTCTCTAGAATTCAAGTCCCATTTAAACAGTCAGAATGTTGATGATTTCTATTTGTTCCTACAGAGCAGTTGGTTTGCTCTAAAATTGCTCAACCTTGTTCGTGTCCCTTGGAATGTGAGTTAGTGGATTTATTATCTGCCCATTAGGAGGCCCTGGCAGCCACCGCATTAAGTGGTTCATACCACTTCAAAGAGGAGTTTATTTCTTACACCATGAAGGAAACTAAAATTTGGTAGAGAGCTGTAAGAACACTCACAGATACAGCATGCATGCACAGAAGACACCATTCAACTATGTGGTATGGGCAGAGGAATAAGTAAGCTAAGGGATGAGCAATTAAGGTGGTCTCAAAAGGCATTTCCTCTGATAAGTACATACATTATGAACTGTTTGTCTGGTAGTACCCAAAGAGGAAAGTCATTGACCCTTTAAGTGCAAATTTCTAGGTACGATATTATCCCTTTGAGTGCCAGAGGGGATATGCGGCCCTCAAGTCATTAAATCCCATGTATGATTAAAAAAATAAGTTTGCAGAAAGAATCTCAATTTTCTAGATTAGCACTTGGATTTTTGGGTGGTTTTAGAACAGCTAAGGGAGTACAGACACGTTTACTTTGTTTCTTAAACATGTTAGTGAGGAATAAGAATATTGATTTTAGTTAGAAAAAACAGAATTAATCAAATAAATCAATACGTTGTTTTACTCTATGCTACAAATTGTTTATAGGTAGACATATTTTTTCCATGATAGTCTCCCTTTAAGCAAGATTTAGGGCTTTGCCAAATATTTTAACAGAACTATGACATTTGAATGTTAAATTTTGGGGATCTGGAGTTATTTTCAGATAGCCAGGAAAGCAAGGGGAGGTATCCAATGTATTGCTGGCACTCAAATGGTTGATTAATTATTGTTGCTACTGAGACTCTACTGAGGGGCAGGCCGATAATTTGGTAGTGGTGGGGGATATTAATTAAAGCATGCTGGGGTGACTACTAAATCTGGAATCATGTTTTTTTAACCTGTGCCTGACTAACATAAATTTACCAAGCTGATAATGCCAACATTCCTCCCCTTATGCTGCATTCACCAAGGAGAGGACAATAGGACAGTATGTGTACATTTCAGGGTTTTCATTTTCACTATGACTTCTATAACACAATGGGGAAGATTCACTAAGCGGTGATAAAGTGGAGAAGTTTATCACTTCTCCAGTTCCTATGTTATTCTATGGAGCCTGTTCACTAAGATCTCCAAAGATGAAGAATTCATAGTGCATAGGCTCCACAGAATAACACAGGAAATGGAGAAGTGATAAACTGGAGAAGCCATTTCCACTTAAAGGGATAGTAATACTTCAGTATTACAAATCCCTATATTAAAGCCCTAGTAGATAATCAGGTGGCTCTGCAGCAGAGCTGCGATCGCCCCCCCCCACCCCCTTACCACATTGGCCCCCATGCCCTCCACAATGCCTCCATCTCCTACTTCCCAATCCCTTGTGCTCCAGTCGAGTGGCAGGAGAGACGGACTGGCGCTTTGTGCTCCCGCTCAATCCTCTTCTGTAATGCAGAGCACTGGGAGATGATGTAATCTCCCAGCACTCTGCATTACTAGAGAGCAGGAGGGAGACTGCGGGTGCCAGACGGAGGGGTCACAGGGGGCAGCTGGACCCCTGGAGTGACGGGCCCAGTCACGGGTGCGACCCTTGCAACCCCTATAGTTACGCCACTGGAGTGAGCAGTAGCTTATTCCACTACAGATTATTTATTTGCGGCATTAGTGAAAAACTATTTGGCACAAATGTGCAGATGCAGAGAAAAATGTAATATTTTAATCAGGGAACTCTACATTACTTTCTCTTCTGAAAGCACAAGCTCTGATTAGACAATTAGCTTTAGCTCTTTACAATTGTAAACACAATGATCCTTCTCTAATAAGGCCAGTTTATTTTTTAGAGTGAGATACATTAGTGTGTAATGTTCTCCTGCTTAAAGGGATAGTAATGTTTCAAAATAAAAGCAGCTCCAATTAATCTTCATAGTATTTTGGCCATGTAGAGTGTTATTTTAATACTGTAAGAGCTGTAGTTCAAGAGTAATTGAATGTTAAAGTATCCCCCTCCCACCCCTTTTACCTAGTGTAAGCCACCTCCCCTCAGATGTGGAATGTGGTCTTAAGACCAGAAAGCTCACAGCAAGGGACAATCTTCTTACTGTGAGAACAGTGAAAACCCCCTTGACAGGTTTTTCAGTTTTTCATTATGCTAACTGAAGATTGTCCCTCTACAAGCCATCTGGACACCACCTTTCTGTTCTGAGGTGAGCAGTGTTACATCAGTAAAAGAAGCGGGAGAGAAATACTTTATCATTCAATTACTCTTGAACTACAGCTCTGACAGTATTGAAATAATGCTCTCCACCACCCAAAAACTATGAAGATTAATTGGAGATGCTTTTATTTTGAAACATTACTATCCCTTTTAAACGTCCATCATTTTAAGTTTACATTCCAAAAACAGTTCCTGGCTGAATCCACTGAAAAAGCCATGTTTCAAATTTAAAGGGATAGTAATACTACGTTTTATCTTTATTTTATTTTGTAGGCATTAAAAAAACATGAAGAACGATATAAGTCTTATCTCTCAAACCTTTATGGTTTAAGAGATATTCACAAGCAAAGTATCCCCCCCCACTTCAGCCAGATCAGAAGGGAGGTGCCCAGGTAGACTGCAGAGAGGGACAATCTTCAATTAAGATAAGGGAAAAAGCTGAAAAACTTGTCAACGGGGGAAGGGCTTTCATTCTTTTCAAACAAAGAAGAGTGTCCCCTACTGTTATCTGTCTGGTCTTACAACCAGATTCACATCTGAGAAGAGATGGCTTACACTAGGTAAAAGGGGCGGGAGGGGGAAACTTTGCTTGTGAATATCTCTTAAACCATAAAGGTTTGAGAGATAAGACTTATATCATTCTTCATGTTTTTTTAATGCCTACAAAATAAAATAAAGTTAAAACGAAGTATTACTATCCCTTTAAATTCTTGTGATTAGATATTGAGACAAACTATTGAACAAAACTTTAAGTTTTGAAAGAAAAAATGTATAAAAAAAGTTAATAACAGAGCTATGTTAGTGTGAATATCATTTTACTTTTTCCACTCACCATCATGAATCCAAGTTTTTAAAAATTATTCTGAATCCGGTAGTTAATAAATATGTTTATATAGGGTTTAGTTACAGTATACATTTAAAATATCAATGTTACTTTTGTAACGTGTGGAAAAATATCTGTTTGCTGTAAAAGCCATTTGCATCAGTAATGCATTTAACTACGTTTAGCATATGATCTGAACAGCCTTGAGATACTGAAGTTTTCTTTATCCACTTATTTTTTTAAAACCCCAACCAGAAATAAAAGAACAGTTATGCAGCAGGGCAAATTTAATTACCCCAGCCCTATGAATCAAACAGGTTATGTCCATAGTGGTTACTCAAGGGTTATTGGCTTTCAAAACAAATTCATGGGAGGAAACTTTTGGGATTTTAATATGCAAATTGTGAATCAAGTGTAACTCTTCCTTATGATCTGTAAATGGTTATTCCATACCTAGCATTTTCAATCCACAAAAATATATTTTCAGGGTACACTACATGAACAGATTATTAGGAGAGGTTTGTGATGACTCAGCTGTGTTGGGTATTGTCAACAATTACCAAAGTAGTGGAAGACAGAGGCCAATCAAGAGTGATTTCAGAGATTTAGGAAACAAGGTTAAGGCTAGGACCACTAGGCAGTATTTTCTGAAATATTACTAGTATCACTACACCAGGGTGGCTGTGGGTGCTCATGGAGTTTAATGTGTGGTTTAATGTGGTACAGGAAGGAAGGTTTTGGGTTCTTGGATAGCTGGGATGACTGTATTGTCATCTGGGGATGAGATTATCTTCAATGATGAAGATGCTACTTTGATGGAGAGATCTCCAGAGGGTTGGAGGAGATTTTAAACTAGGTGATGGTGGAAAGTTAAAGATGGTAATAGTGGACTAATTATTGTTAAAAGTGTTGCTAGGTACAGGCTAAGAGACTAAAGCCCAATACTTCATGCTTAAAGTCACAGAATTGTTGCCAGCATGGGTCATGTACTGCTGCTAATTTTCTTACTAGAAATGGTACAGTTGGGCTGCAAGGTGCACCAATAAATAATAAACTTCCCTGGTTAGTTTAGATAAGGAATATGGTGTAAAGTGGCAAGGTGACAAAGCAGGAAGATAGATTAGTTCAGGATAGAATGAGGTGCCAAAGTTTAACCCCATTTTTTCAAACTGCAGTAATTCAGCTGGTAATGATCATTTTATTAATAAATGTGAACATACACTTCTAAATACAAGACGTTTGACATGAAAAATTGAGAAACTAGATGTAATAACATTTAATGAGCTATAAGATATAGTGGATATAAATTAAACATAGTAGGATGATATTCAGGTTCAGACGGTTAACTCAGAGGGTTATATGGTTCTTAGGAGGAAAAGGTGGTGGCATATTTCTACATGCCAGACCTGATTTAAAGGGATAGTAATACTTCATTTTAACTTTATTTTATTTTGTAGGCATTAAAAAAAACATGAAGAATGATATAAGTCTTATCTCTCAAACCTTTATGGTTTATGAGATATTCACAAGCAAAGTTTCCCCCTCCCGCCCCTTTTACCTAGTGTAAGCCATCTCTTCTCAGATGTGGAATGCAGTCCATAGACTGGACAGATAACAGATTCCTTTGAAAACAATGATATCCCTGCCCCCCTTGACAAGCTTTTCAGGTTTTTCCGTTATCTTAATTGAAGATTGTCCCTCTCTACAGTCTACCTGGGCAGCTACCTTCTGATCTGGCTGAAAAGTGTTACATTAGTAAAAGGGGCGGGAGGGGGACACTTTGCTTGTGAATATCTCTTAAACCATAAAGGTTTGGAAGATAAGACTTATATCATTATTCATGTTTTTTTAATGCCTACAAAATAAAATAAAGTTAAAACGAAGTATTACTATCCCTTTAAAGCCTTTTATGTGGGAGAATGTCTATGAAGACATGGATGATAAAGAAGAGGCCTTGTGGATAGAAATTACTATAGGAGATAAAAGGCCCAATAAACTAATTGTATGTATAAGCTATAAACCACCAAATATTGTGATGTAGGGGAATCTTAGGTGCTATTAAAAATAGAAAAGACTTCACAACATGGTGAAGTCTTGAGATTTAAACAATGCAGAACAGATTCGTTTCATAGGACAACTAGCTCTACTAGGCTTGCTGAATGAATATTCCATGTCTCAAATTGTAAAGCTACCAACTAGGAAAAATGCTTTCCCGGATCTGTTAATAACTAAGCCTTAAGTAACGGAGACTTTGAGCAATGGTGATCATTTGCCATATGAATTAATTTCTTAATAAATTTAGAATTTACTGACAATTACCAGTTTAGGAAGATTCAGATGAAAACAACCTACTAATGGAATGGTGCACAAAGTATCAGGACAACTAATGGTGCATTCTGTAATTTTGTGCACTTTAATTTGTTCATTCGTTCTACATAACATGTACTTTCAGTGGGGAAAGTGGGAACAGACTATGTGTAGGAAGGCAGAGTGAGAATAAGTGATTGATAAACAGAATAGCCAGTATAATCTTGGCATGAAAGGGAGGGACAGTCTCCTTGGTTCTGGCTATGATTAATTCTTGCAACAGCCTGTGAATATCTATTTTATATTTACTTTATCCTGATTTCCAGGGGAATGTCCCCTCAAACTAATACAATCATGATGAAACACTTTTTTTCTTCATGCTTTCAAGTTAGAAGCCAAAAGTAGTTTCACAGTCAGTGTTATGATTTAATCTCCCTATTTAAAAAATAAATACATTATATATATATATATATATATATATATATATATATATACACACACACACATAGTATCTCACATAAGTGAGTACACCCCTCACATTTTTGTAAATATTTTTATTTTATCTTTCATGTGACAACACTGAAGAAATGACACTCTGCTACAATGTAAAGTAGTGCGTGTACAGCCTGTATAACAGTATAAATTTGCTGTCCCCCTCAAAATAACTCAACACACAGCCATTAATGTCTAATGGGTCATGTACTATCACGGTGCCCATGATTCTACCGTTTGGGCAACATTGCTACTTCCGGGTTTACTGTCGCACTATTCTTATTGGCTATTGGACTCTGGCTCCTCCCAGGGCTTGCCTTTATATACTCTCTCCTGTCATCCTTACAGTGCCCTTTCGTGATGTACCAGTACCTAGCATTTGTATTACTGCTTGTTCCTGTTCTGTGTATGACCTGGCTTGCCTGACCATGTTCCTGTGTTCCTGACGCTCCTGTGATCCGATTCTGTTGCTGACTAGGACTGGATGACTATCTCTGTGTGTACCGACCTGGCGTGGCTGAGTATCCGATTCCGTTGCTGACTAAGGACTGGCTGACTATCTCCGTGTGTACCGACCTGGCTTGACTGAGTATCTGATTCCGTTGCTGGCTAAGGATTGGCTGACTATCTCCGTGTGTACTGACCTGGCTTGGCTAAGTATCTGATTCTGCTACTGACTGGACTGGCTGACTACCTCCGTGTTTACAGGCTGGGGCAGGGCTGGCTTCTGATCTGTCAGGGTGTGCACCCTGTGTTCTATTCCACCAACTCTCACTTTCAAATACCTACACAGTGTCTGCCTGGCCTGTCTATCCTCGTAGTCACCAGGGGTCTGTGGGAGTCTGGTCTTGTGAGTGTCCTGTCTGTGCTGCCTCCGTTAACCCTAGCGTTCTAGGGATTGGTCACTGCCAGAGTCCTGTCTGTGTTGCCTCCGTTAACCCTAGCGTTCTAGGGATTGGTCACTGCCAGAGTCCTGTCTGTGTTGCCTCTGTTAACCCTATCGTTCTAGGGATTGGTCTCTGCCAGAGCCCTGTCTGTGTTGCGACAGGTGTTGCAGGATTATGAAGGGGCTAACATATATAAATGGACAATGGGACAAGTAGAGGGACAATACAATCGTCAATCTCAGAGACGCAGAAGAGGTTGGAAGCCGCGTCAAGGTCTAAGAGATATTTTTAGCTCTGGCTCAGAAACAGAGACCGATCATACTGAGTTAGATGAAACAGGTGCGGGCCAGAATTCAGTACGTTTTTTAGGGGATACAACGAGGAGTCAAACAGCAGAAGGCGCACAAGGAGGGGGCAACGAAAGAACAAATGCCAAACCCCCAATAGGGCCCGGAGTAATGAGGAAATAGTATTCAATCTATCTGATTACCAACTAACTGCTGATGAGTTGGCATTACTCAGTAAGGGTCTAGGTTTAGTGCCAACACAACGTCTGAACCCATTTGACATGGAAATTGAGTTGTACCGCATGCAGAGGAAACTACATCTGATGCAACTTTTGTTGATCAATATAAGCAAAACCCACTAAAGGTTAAAAGTTATTTTGACCCTGGAACAGTGAATCCATCCATAAGAACTTTTAATAGGGTAGTACGCCAAGAAACATTTGTAATACTGGAGAATAGTAAGCCATGTTATCATAATATTACGCTGGCAGAGAGAAGGGCAATTAAAAGTCTTAAGGATAATAGATCCATCATTATTCACCCCGCAGATAAAGGGGGAGGGATAGTGGTGCAGAGCTATGAACAATACAGACTCGAGGTAAATAGGCAATTGTCTGACCATATGTGTTACAGAGAATTACATTTCAACCCCACCAATGTGTTCAAGGTAGATTTGGATGGATACATTGACAAGGGGGTTGAGGATGGAGTGTTCTATAGACAAATGGGTGAGCTTATGAAGGTCAGGTTTCCAATCACCCCGGTTCTGTATTGTTTACCTAAAATACATAAGACTCTGCATAATCCGCCCGGGAGACCGATTGTATCGGCTAGGGGTTCCTTGACTTACCCGGTGGCACAGTATATAGACAGTGTGTTGCAACCACATATACAGTCTACCAGCACTTTTATCAAAGATACATCTGATTTCCTCATTAAATTGGGAGAGGTGACAGTTGAAGAACAAGTGATTCTGGTAACAATGGACGTAACAAGTCTATATACGTGCATACCACATGAAGGAGGAAAGACAGCAGTATGGAATTTGTTGCAATATTCACATCAATACGAGGATTATGAGATTGATTATTTAGTAGGCATGGTGGATAAGATTCTGAAGCATAATTACTTCAAATTTGAAAATAAAATATTTTTACAACTAACTGGGACGGCGATGGGGTCTTCTATGGCCCCTACTTACGCCAATGCCTATATGATAGAGTATGAACAGAGGAATATCATCCAATCCAGATACAAGCAATATATAAGGTTTTATGTGCGGTTCATTGACGATTTGTTTATGGTGTGGACTGGTGATATAGAGGAATTGATACAATTCCATCAAGGGTTAAATCACTTGAATTTACCGATTAAATTGACCCTCACATATCACAAGGAAGAAATACATTTTCTAGATGTGAAGATCATGGTTAAAAACGGAAGAATCAGTACCACACTATACACAAAAGCAACGGACCGCAATACCTTATTAGATGCACGTACCCAACATTCAGTTACCCTTAAGAAAGGGCTTCCGGTATCGCAATTAATGCGAGTTAAACGTATTGTATCGGATGAGGATGAGCTTCAAGAAAAACTTCAAGAGATGGGTTCAAGGTTCATTAGAAGGGGTTATAATGAACACATTATAGCTGATAATATCCAGAAAGTGGCAAATATGGATCGCCAGTCTTTGTTAGATAGAACACATTCACATAATAAAATAGGGGATTGCTTAATTATTTCTACCACCTTTTCAGATATGACCAAACAATTTCAGGATATAACCAAACGAAACTGGCACCTTTTAGCGGGTGATCCAGAGGTTAGACACATGTTCCAACAGTTTCCGATGTTTGGTCATAAGAGGGGTAGAAATTTGAGGGACATGTTAGTGAATGCAGATCCGGTCACTAAATACACACAAGAACAAAGCGGAGTAATAAGAGGAGTATATGGATGTAACAGTTGTGTGACATGTAAACATATGCTGGTTGGTAAAAGTTTTAAAGTACCACGGGTGAATTACAACCTGACAGTGAAAAATAATATTACATGCACAACGGCATACGTCATTTATCTCCTCTTATGCCCGTGTGATAAGGTATATGTGGGTAAAACCACTCGGGCCTTTAAGGATCGCATTCGCGAACATAGGTCCGTCATTATGAGAGGTCTGAATGGAACTTTAACTGATGATCAGCTAAAACGTGCTCCTGTGGCTAGGCATTTTATACAAGAGAAACATTGTATCAGGGATTTGAAGTGTTTTCCTTTTGAATGTACCAGGCAAGCTCCAAGAGGGGGAGATAGAGAGATCCAATTAGCCAGGAGAGAAATGTATTGGATTTATACCCTTCATGCACGGGTGCCAAATGGTTTGAATGAACAGTTCAGTTTGATACATTTTATTTAAGTGTTAATGTGTTTTAAGAGGATGATAATGCAAGATTGAGATCACACCTGGCGATGAATGGCGTTGAGGGTTGTCATGGCAGCCTGACATGCGCGATTCAGGCACCAGGTTTGAAAAGGTATTTTAACCAGGTGTGTAATGCATTTTGTAATGAGAATGCCCCTGATGAAAGTCCGAGAGAGGACTGAACCGTCGGGTTTTTAAAAATGGTTGAATAAAGAAGCAATTTTATTGAAAAAGTGTGCTCGGCTATATGGTATTGAATTCTGTGAAGAGTAAAGGTCATAGGGGGCGATGAGAGACTTAGTAAAAGAAATTAAGGTGCAAAACGACACAGTCTAATTAAGGCTTAAGAATAATTAAGTTTTAAGAAGAGTACTACTAAATGGGGAGTATGCCTCCTAAAAAATCACTGAGAAAATCCCCGGATAAAAAACAGGGGGTAAAAGGGAGGGTAAACAAAACAATAAAATGGCGAAATCAGAAAAGCGCCTCTCTACCTTTTTTTTCCCCGCAGGGTGGTTTACAGCAAACTCAAGTAGGGGTAGGGGAAGAGTTAAAATTATCTCTGCACATAGACCTAAATGGAGAAGAGAGTGAAGCTATCCCAAAACTTACACCAGAAGTTCTTAAAAAATGTGTGGAACAAAGTTTGCAGAATCACAGTGAAAAGATAATGATTGAGATGAAAAGGAATTCAGAAGCTATAATTCAGGAGATTACTTCATTAGGCAATAAAATAAGGATCATTGAAGACAGAATGGACAATTTGGACTTTCAAGTGAATGGGCAGAAGGAGGAAATGGGACAACTGTGGAAGAGTCTGGACTCAATGGAAGTGAAACTGATGGACTTGGAGGACAAGTCACGCTGGAATAATATCCGGATTAGAGGGATTCTAGAAAAGATCTTTCAATCTGAATTAGAGATATATAGTCAGGAATTTCTGTTATCATTAGGTGTAGGATTTGATAAAGCTGGTAATGGGATAGAAAGGTGTCATAGGGTATCTAAGCCAAAGCATGTGGATGTGAACTTGCCTAGAGATGTTTTAATATGTTTACAGTCATATAAGGTAAAGGCTAATATTATGAGGGTTAAATTAGAAAATGTACAGGTAGAGCCAAAGTTCCAACAAATTAGATTATACCCAGATTTGTCATATCGGACCCGTAGTTGGAGGAAATCTTTTGTAGAAAGTCTAAAGTTTTTGAGAAAAAGGGGGTGAGATATGCTTGGGGATATCCAGCCAGGATCTTTGTGACCCATAGGGATGAGACAATTTCATTTGTGTCACCACATGGGTTAGATAGATGGCTGAGTGAAAAATTTGGAGAGGTTTTGGGGCAGGGATAGGGATGGGGGGGATAGGTGAAGTAGGAGGGGGAGGAGGGGAAGACTGATTAGAGAGGGGATAAAGAAAAGAGGAAAAATGTTTTTTGCACTATACATAGGTGTGGGAACACATTGGTGTAGATTTGTGGATCACTTGAAAGTAGGGATAGGATGGAATATATTAGTAAATTATTAGAGATTATGGTAGAAGGGGAGGGTGAAATTTAGGTGGGAGCACAGTTTATATGGAAGTAGTGATAGGATGGAAAATATTATGAAGATATGGTCACAGGGTGAATAAATGTATCTGGGAGTGTATTATTGAGATTTTGTAATAAGATATAGAATGAGAAAGGAGTCTAAAGAATAGTTTGTAGTGTAGGGACAGTTGCACAAGGTTTTTTTATTTTTGTTTTTTTCTTTTTTATCTCTCTTCTCTCTTCCTCCCCTCTCTCCCTCTCTTCTTATCTCCTGCTCTCTTTATGTTTCTGGGTGTCATTGGGGGGATATTAGATAGGGTGAGGTAATGTAGTGTAGAGCCGTCGGGGGGGGGGGGTGTCATCAGGGTAGTTGCATTTAGTAATGCAAAGAAAGTGCTCAGAAGGTCCTGTGGTGGACATTGAACTGGGCAGGGGGAGGGTGGGAGGGATTAAGTGCGTAGGGGATACGTATGTTGTCTGTGTGTTTAGTTTTCTATGGTATGGTAGATTGGTAGACTGTGTGATTCTAAGGATAATTAAAACAAAATATATTAAGAAAGTATTAAGTTCACAACCATAAATGTTCGGGGTCTGAATACCCCTCAGAAAAGGTATATGGTCTTATGCTGTATGAGAAAAGAGGGGATACAAGTATGTAGTATACAAGAGACTCATCCTATATAATAATTTGCTAAATTGTGTGTAACGCCGCGACATGCACAGTACACACTGCTGCGCGTGCTGAAGTCATGCGCAGTGGAGACTGCCTGCGCCGCGGCTGATACAGAGCTGGGCGCTCGGAAAGAGCACCCAGCTCTGTATCAGCCGCGGCGCGGGCAGTCTCCACTGCGCGTGACTGCCTTGCAACCGGGTGGCAGTGGCACTGTGGCCCGTGTAACGGACTGTTCAACTAGTTGGAAAATAAATGCAGATATAAGTTTTGGTTCAAGATTCTTCCCCACTATGATAAAGGCGGCATGTACGGAAAAAAAAGGGGGTAGCGATTTTAGTCACAGATGGTTTAGTTTTGGGAGTGATGTTTCAGGTGATAGACATACAAGGATGATATATTATATTAGTATGTAACATCAATAATTAATTGTTTACTGTTTGTAACAAATATGCCCCAAATAATGCTGCAATTAAATGGTTAAAAAAATTGATGGAGAGGATAAATAGGGTTAAGATGGGTAAACTGGTAATGTTGGGGGACTTTAATTTAGTACCTGATCCAGAAATGAATAGATCTTCAGGCAATGTTAAGAAGAGTAGGTCTGCAGTAAAGGAGGCATTGAGATTTTCAAGTTTTATAACTAATAATGATCTCTATGACTGCTGGTGAATTTTCCATCCATCTGAAAAGGACTTTACATGTTTCTCGATGAACTATAATGTATATTCTATGATCATGTTTTGGGGGAGAGGGCCTTATTGCAGGAGATCAAGAGAATATATATTAAAGAAGTGACCTGGTCGGATCATAATATGTTGATTATGGAGATTAGAGATAGACACATAAGTGTACGACCAGATTGGAAATTATCAGGGGATTTGCTAAAAATACATCTTACTTGAAATATGTCAGATGACTGAAAAGTATTTTTTGGAGAATATGCATAAGGAAGTAAATCCATCTATGTCGTGGTGTGCGTATAAAAGTGTGATAAGGGGACACTTAATTAAATTATCGATTGAAAGAATAAGAAAAAATATCAGAGACTATCAGTACTATATATAGAATTAGATAGAATTTCTGGAAATAATAAATTGGTACCCACATGGAAAGGGTTACATCAAGTAAAACAAATACATCAGCAAATTAAAGGGATAGCAATGTTCCACAAACACAGCAGCTCCAATTAATCTTCATAGTATTTGGGCCATGGAGAGTGTTATTTCAATACTGTCAGAGTTGTGGTGCAGGATTAATTGAATGATAAAGTATCCCCCCTCCTGCCTCTTTTATCTAGTGTAAGCCACCTCCCCTCAGATGTGGAATCTGGTCCTGGGACCAGACAGCTCACAGCAAGGGACAATCTTCTTCCTAAGAGAACAATGAAAGCCCTGCCCCCCTTGAAAACTTTTTCAGGTTTTTCCCTTATCTTAACTGAAGATTGTCCCTCTCTGCAGTCTACCTGGGCACCTCCCTTCTGATCTGGCTGAACAGTGTTACATCAGTAAAAGGGGCTGGAGGAGGATACTTTGTCATTGAATTACTCTTGAACTACAACTCTAACAGAATTGAAATAACACTCTCAAAAATCCAAATACTATGAAGATTAATTGAGGATTATTCTAACTTGTGACCAAATAATCTAAATTTTATTAAAGACAGGAGGCGAGTATTTTGCTTATCTAACTTTTACTGATCCTCACAGCAGCAAATGGAAGAGAAGTTAAACAAAGTGAATAACCAATCAGAAATAACCACAGTCTATAAATGGATCAGTCTTGAAACACTGCTTCCTCTTCCTTTTGAAGCAACGAACTCAGGAAGAAACCAAACGACCCGGAACAGGACACAAACGGAATCCAGAGAACCAGAAAAAACAGGAACAGGCAACGGTGCAGGGTACCAGACAAGATGGACTGCCATCCAGGAACCACAGAACTGGCAACAAGGTCAGGCTGAAAGAAAAAAAGAGAGAGAAAAACCATGACAGGACCAGGCAGATAACATGGTAAAACATGCATATGACAACACAATTGGAGAAGGAGAAATGCAAAGTTATAAAACATGACATAAGAAGGGCGGGAAACGACAACGGGTGGGAAAATACTCGCCTCCTGTCTTTAATAAAATTTAGATTATTTGGTCACAAGTTAGAATAATCCTCAATTTTATGGCAAGACAGGAGGCTCATATTTTGCAGTTTTAACGCTGCCCCACCAGAGAATGAGCCGCATGAGAGACAGGATGACAGTAAAACTGGCGAAAAGTGGATTCCCTAGACCAATCCGCCGAGCGCATGATGTCATGAAGGGAACTACCAGCGTGAAAGGCCCTAGAAGCCGCGGCACCCCTAACGGAGTGAGCACCAAAAGAGGAATCAACACCCGCCAAAGACAGAACCCAGCGGACCCAACGAGAAAGAGTAGGAGAAGAGACTGGACGAAAAGGAGCGACATAGGAAATAAGTAACTGGTGAGAAAACCGAGAACGCAGAGGAGAAGTACGAGTAAGATAAGTCCGAAGACAACGAACAACGCACAAAAGAGGTTGCGCTGGAAAAAAGGGATAAGAAACAGAAGAAGAGGAAGCTTTCGTCCGACGAGAAATACGGAAAGTAACACCGTCCGGAGAAAAAGAGAGAGCGTCAAAATCCAGAGCCCGGACGTCCGAAACCCGACGAAACGACACCAAACACAATAAGACGGTAAGTTTAGCGGAAAGGTGACGCAGGGAAAGAGCAGAGTTGTCAGACCAAGACTTAAACAAATCGAGGACAGCGGAAACATCCCAGAAATGAGAGTAACGAGGAGCAGGAGGTCTAGAAAGACGCATGCCGCGCAGCAACCTGCAGACAAGGGGATCTCTACCAACCGGAACACCAGCTAGAGGAACATGAGCAGCAGAGATAGCAGAGCGAAAAACATTGACAGTACGGTAAGCCTTACCCTCAGAGAAAAGAGAAGAGAGAAAGTTAAGGATATCTGTCACAGGGGCAGTAACGGGATCACCTTGTCGAGCCAGACACCAGCTACACCAGGAATTCCAAGCACTGAGGTACGCTCGTCGAGTGCCGGGAGCCCAAGAGGCGTGGAGTAGGTCTGAAGCTGATTGTGAAAGGCCAGACAAGTCCCAGGAACTCCGGAAAGCGACCATGCGACCAGCGAGAGGCGGTGATCGAGAACAAGCGGGTGAGAGGAGCCCACCGGATCGAGAAGAAGAAGGGGGGTCCACGGAAGAAGGAGAGGGAGATCGAAAGACATCTCCAGGAGAGCAGGGAACCAAGGTTGAGCAGGCCACAGAGGAGTCACAAGAAGGAGAGAGAGGCGGTGATGACGGAGATGGTGGATCACCCGAGAAATCATGGAGAAAGGTGGGAAAGCATAAGCCCCCATCGATGGCCAAATCTGGGAGAACGCGTCCACCGCTGTCGATTCCGGATCCGGGAGCCAGCTGAAGAAGGACGGGACCTGATGATTCCAACGGGAGGCGAAAAGGTCCACTGAGAAGGGGCCCCGGAGGGACGAGATACGGAGAAAAATCGACCTGTCCAGCATCCAATCGCTGGCATCCCTCCAAGACCTGGAGAACCAATCCGCCGTCAGATTGTGCAGACCTGGAATATATTCCGCCGCGAGAGATATTTGACGTTGAAGGCAGAATTGAAAGAGATCGCGGGTCAGGATGGACAGACGTTCCGAACGGGCGCCACCCAGTTTGTTGATATAACGCACCGCCGAAATGTTGTCCATACGCAGTAAGATAGAGCAGTGAGAGAGCTCTTTGGAAAAAGAACGAACTGCGAAAGAACCGGCAATGAGCTCGAGACAGTTGATGTGGAGAGATTGTTCGGCGTGCGACCAACGACCGCCAGTAGCGGATCCAGCAAAGGAGGCGCCCCAACCCCAGAGACTGGCGTCGGATTCCAAGATAAAGTCCGGAGTGGTGCCGAAAATGGCTGTGCCATTCCACGCGGACATGTGAAGAAGCCACCAAGCAAGTTCTGCGCGTACATCCGCTGAAAGAGGAACCTGCTGGTCGTAGGAGAGACGAGCTCGAAGATATTGAGCCTTCAGGCGCTGCATGGACCTGTAATAGAGGGGGCCCGGAAAGATAGCCTGAATGGAGGAAGAGAGGAGGCCTACAATACGAGCTAGAAGGCGAAGGGAAACAAACTCCAGCCGCAAGACTTTCCTGATTTCGCGTTTGATGTTCGCGATCTTGGACTGAGGAAGTTTGAGGAGAGAGGAGACCGAATCGATCTCGAAACCCAAGAAGAGGACGGACTGAGCTGGGACCAGCATGGACTTCCGGTGATTGACCAGAAAACCCAATCGGTGAAGCCAATCGATGACCCAGGTCGTTTGTGAACGAAGAGTAACAGGGTTGGTGTGGAACAGAAGGATGTCGTCGAGATAGATTATAGAAGACACACCCTGAGAGCGAAAGAAGGCCATCACCGGCTTCATCAGTTTGGTGAAACACCAGGGAGCGGAGCTCAGGCTGAACGGAAGACAAGTGAATTGCCAAATTTCGGAATTCCAACGGAAGCGGAGGAAGGGTCTTGAATCCGGATGAATGGGAACGGTGAGGTAAGCGTCTTGGAGATCTAGCCTCGTGAACCAATCCCCGTCGCGAAGAAGATCTCGGAGAAGATGGATACCCTCCATCTTGAAATGGCGGTAAACCGCGTACTCGTTGAGAGCACGAAGGTTGATGACAGGGCGAAATCCGCCGGATTTCTTGTGAACAAGGAAAATATTGCTGATGAATCCCCCCGGGGAGTGGGCAAGTTGGATTGCACCTTTCGACCGAAGAAGAGAGATTTCGCGGTCTATGAGACAACGAGATGCGTGATCGACCTGTAGGGGAGGGGGAATGATAGATTGGGTCGGGGAAGACACAAATTCTATGCGAAAACCTTCCACCGTGTGGAGGACCCAGCTGTCTGAGGTGATTAGGGACCAAGACCGGGAAAAAAAGGCGAGACGTGCCGCAAGGGGCAGGGGAGCATGGGAAGAAAGGAGAGGAGGAAGACTTACCTTGGGAGAAGCTGGAGCGGCCCCGACTTCCTCTGGTTCGACCACGAGGGAAACCTCTGGAGACTGGAAAAGGGGTCCGGAAGGTGGGATTGTAAGGGGCAGAGGATTGGTTAGGGGTAAGGAGAGGTCTGGGGCCTGAGAAGTAGCCACGGCTGGCGACACGGCCCCGTTGCCTGCCAGCCCGGCGAAAAACACCTTGGCCTTGAAAAACTCGTCGAAGAGACGTCTCCACCTTGTTAATGGTCGTGTAATTGTTAGCATGCTTGCGGAGTTCAGCAATGAAGGGGTCTCCAAATAATTTGCCGTCCGCTTTGGGGCCCAGCTCCCTGTCGGCCATGTCGGAGAGACGGGAGTCAATCCGTAAGAGGGCCGCTTTGCGGCGTTCGGAAGACACCGCAGTATTTGCGTTACCCAGAAGGCAGATTGCACGCTGAACCCAATCCCGGACAAGAACTGGGTCAAGAGCAGAGCCCTGGGAAGCAGCGTCGTCTGAAAGGACGAAAAGCTGTGTCAATGGGCCAGAAACATCCAATAATTTATCTTGGGCTGTTTTGAGACCTTTTTCTAGGCCTTTACGTGGGTCCCTACCCTGTTTAGACATGTAGGTCACCATAAAGGTATCAAATTCGGGGGTAGAGGTAACTTTCCCAGGAATGGTGGGACGAGGGCATTCCGCGCGAAGGCGGTTGCGTACCTCCTTATCTAAGGCTTTTCGCATCCAGACCTGGAGATACTTAGCTATATGGTCTGGGGGGGTCCATTCCGCCGACCTAGGGTGGCGGATGAAGCGTGGGTCAAAGAGGACCTCGCCTTGGGGAGTATAAACCAGATCTGCGTCAGATGGGTCTGAGCATTGAGAGATAGGGTCAGAGTGGGGTTGGGGCTCACCCGTACCCAGAATGGCACAAAGGTCAGACTCCTCTTCTGAGGAGTAGTCATGGGCATCTCCCGAGGGAGGTGCAGTCAAAAGAGGGGTAGACCCTGAAGGAATTGCCACAGGGACAGGAGCCGGAGTAGCTTGAGGGTGTTTTACTGTTTTAGAAGGTTTAGCCGGGCCTTTGCCCTTCTTAGCTGACGAGCTGGACCCTTTCCAGGGGCGTTTAGGAGGAGGGGAGTCCACAGAATCCTCTGAATCAGAGCCAGATAAAGGCGTAATGGGGACCAGAGGGGGGGAAGGACCAAAACCTGTGGAAGGTAGAGAGGCTAAAGCCTCTTGAACTGCCTTCTGGATCCAAGATTGGATATCAGAAGGGGGGGTAAAAACTTGGGCTGGGTCAGCCATAGTGGTATATAAATAAGCAGATTTGTAAGCAATAAAGAGGGGGGGGGGGAATAACAGTAAAGTGCAGGGCTCACCAGCACAGGGATGTGAATAGTACTGAGGTGTGAAAAAGTACTGGTAATAAGCAGGGCTCACCTGCCAAGAGTGGAGAGTCAGAAACTTTCAACAAGTGTCCAATGGACTGTGTGAGGTAAGAAACACTGACCAAGAAGCAGGGCTCACCTGCCAAACATACAGGGGAAGACTGCACAAGCGGGGCTCACCCGCGGTGGAGGAGAGACTAGAAGAGGCCAAAAGGAGATCGTTAGAGGGGAAGCTGAAAAAAGCAACTGATGCATTAGACCGGTAAAGAAAACAAAAATGGCCGCCGAAATCTCGCGAGATCAGGCGGTCCAGACGCGAGATCCAAGATGGCCGCCCAAATCTCGCGAGAGAACGGCCAGCCGAAGTAAAGGGAACTGAAGCCCGAACGGCTCAGTGCAAGGCAAGGGACGAAGCCAGAAGAAGCAAAAAGAGCGCTAGAAAACAAACGATGGTAGGATAAAAGGGGGCAATGACTATAAAAGAGGCTATAAGGAGAAAGACATACAATTGTTAAGGGATCATAACGATATCACAGAAACGCTAACCAGCAGGGACAGAAAGCCCAGAGGTTGACTGACCTGTGAGGAGCAGCAAAAGGAAGAGGAAGCAGTGTTTCAAGACTGATCCATTTATAGACTGTGGTTATTTCTGATTGGTTATTCACTTTGTTTAACTTCTCTTCCATTTGCTGCTGTGAGGATCAGTAAAAGTTAGATAAGCAAAATATGAGCCTCCTGTCTTGCCATAAAATTAGAGCTGCTTTTATTATGAAACATTACTATCCCTTTAATGAGCTCTTGATGGAAGAAACTATAAGAAATCTGGAGTATTTGAATGTGAGATGGTATGGAGCAGGGAATAGGGCAAGTAAAGATCTAATAAGGAGATTGAAGAATGAGAAAGTGGGGAGGAAAATAAATAAACTAGTAGTAGGCAAGACGATTATAATGTCCCCAGATAAAATAGGAAGAGAATTTAGGAGCTATCTAGAGGCATTGTATAATGATCTATCGGAGGAAGAACAGGAGGTCCAAGTGGAGCATTATTTGTTCTCAGTAAAGTTACCTAAATTAACGCAGGAGCAGTTAAGGGAGTTAAATAAGCCTATATTGGGGGGGGGGATTAAAAAGGCAATAGAAAATTTGAAAACACATAAAGCACCAGGTCCGGATGGATTTACAGATACGTTTTATAAATTGTTGAAAGACTATATTATGCAGGGGTTATTGGAAACATTTAATGAGATTGCAACTACTGGTACTCCCCTGACTGAATTATTGAGAGCAAATATTGCTCCAATTTTGAAACAGGATAAAGCTCCAGAAGAAGTAAAAAACTACCATCCAATATCAATTTTGAATGTGGATATAAAACTTTATTCTACTATCGTGGCAGAAAGAATTAAAGGTGGAACATCTGGTTTGATTGAGCATGACCAGGTGGGGTTTATCCCTGGTAGGACATCAAGGGGGAGCCTGTGTAGATTGATGGATATGGTTGAAATTGTGGAGAGAGAGGGCAGGTCCCTCCTGGCCCTGTCTTTAGATGGGGAGAAAGCTTTCGACAGGGTCAGGCGGGATTTTATGTTTGGTACTTTGAGGAAACTGGGATTTGAAGGTTTTATTTTGAACGCAATTAAGGCACTATATTCGTCTTGGCAAGCCAGAGTGAGGAGTATTGGGTTCTCTACAGGGTGGTCTAAATAAGTAATGGTACACGCCAGGGATGCCTTCTCTCTCTGTGGATGTTTATATCTATGTATTTAATGTTTTGTTTTTTGTATTAAAAGAAATAAAAAAAAATATCTGCCTGTAGTAGTTTTCACCTGATTTTCCTTCCCATGGAAGTTTCAGCAGCAAGTACATTTAACTATTCACAAATCGTTAATCAGGCTTCCTAAAGGCCTGTTATATTCAAGAAAAGGTAATACAAAACTGTTAAAATATGCCAAAAATTAAGTGGTCTCATCGCCAATTATTTTAAATCCAATAGCAGAAGTGAAGTTTGAATTCTCTGGAAAACTGTTATACTAATCTGCGATTGTCTACTTGTTCAGCATATTTGAATCGTATAGTTTTGTACAGGGTTGGGTTAATTTCCCAATTTTCTTACATTATATTTTCCCTTTTGTTATGTTTGGCAGTCCACACTGCAGATCATCTTGTGTTGTATTTGTTTCTCCCGGTTCAAAGAAATAACATGCTGCTGCTAACAAAGATAGAGGAAATTAAGCCATTGAGAGGTTTGTTGAAGGTACCACACATAAGCATTGCAAACTGAAAAAAGGACTTAAAGAAAAACTGTCTCTTTATAAATGATTCCTATTTTTTCATCACAATTTAAAACTACATAATACCCATGAATAATTAACTGCATCTGTCTATGCTTATTTCAGGTAGATGGAAGGCTCCATTGCAAGTCATGGAACACTACTTTATGTGCTGAGCAGGAGAGCATACGGCAGCAAGTCCCTTGAGTAGGCAGTTAAGGATTCCACATTAATACATGAAGATGGTGGTCTACGATGCAAGAGTGTCCTTAATATTTGCCAACAGAACAGGGCAAGATGGGGAAACCCAGATCTGCATGCAGGTGGTAATGACTTAGGGGTGGGAGAAAAGTGTGAAAAATTTCCTGCGAAAAATTTTGTGACGTGTTGATTTTTAGCTTTTCCCGCAAAAAACTTCGCCTTTCCGCCTATGTAAAAATGTCCTCCTTTCCACCAATTTTAACACATTTTTTGCTCATATTTCCTATAGGTACTACATTTCCCACTGTAATATTACGTCTTCTGAGGGCTGAAGTTTAGAAATAAGTGGCTGAAAGTCAAAGTTATGAGCCCTTCAGCAAAATATGGCTTGCAGAATGCATTTGTCCTTTGCCCACAACACTTTTTTGCTTAACTGACACTGGCACATATTCATGATGATATCAAGTAATAAAAAAAAGTACAACCTACAATGTGGCATATATGTATTGTAGTGGTGGTGGTGGGAGACTGGCATGGTGTGATTTGTGTATGTATTTTTACCATTGTCATACTCTATCCTCCTTCTCAGATTATTGACACACATTGCTTATTGGTCATAGCAGTGGTCCCATCTGTCATCCACCTCCTCATCTGTGCTGTTGCTGTTAATATATTTGTCCTGGCTTTGTCTGTCATGTGTGGTTTCTGCTACTACTACTGCAGCTAGATATTGATGTAATGCTACTCCCACTAATACTAGGTGTCAGAGGTGCAGACTTCCCAATGGCTTTCTCAAATACATTATAGACAGGCACAGTGCTCCTTAAAAGTGGTAGAAGTTTCAGCATTTGACTTTCTGCTAATCTTATAGCCCTGTCATCATCCTCACTCTCAACTTCATCTGTATCTGATACATTCTAGATCTGCATCATCAGTCATCATTAGTTCATCCTCAGCAGCATCAGCATCACCTGACAATTCTTGCCAACTACCCTTATATTCCTCTAAGCTTTTTGAGGTCTCAAACAATTTCTTTTTACTTTTACTGTAACAAAGTTTCCTACTATGGGTGTTTTGGTGCTTGTTTGTCTCACTATTTGAAGCAGCAGGTGGTTCAGCTGCTACACCTTCCTCTATTATGCTACTACCAGCATCATCAACACTTGAATGCGACTTGTTGTCGTCTTCAGTGTTCTTCTTATATGGTTCTTTATTTCTACTGGCACTGGTGGTGCTGGAACTAGTTTTGCTGGGACCTTGACAAACTGCATCCTCCCTTGGAGTAGAGGGATCATCATCATTGATTGCACACGCAGCAGCAACCATTGCTACAGTCTGTTTTTGAAATACTACTTTACTGTCATGTCCCTGCACCGCTCCACCTCTTCCCCTTGTCCATTTGCTGGACAATACACAACTACACTGTGTTTTTTTACTGTATGGTACACAACACAACTGATTTATTTATTTATATTTTTTTTAAGTTGTCCACCCTGTTGTCTTATCAGTCTGTCCAAAGAAAATTATAACTTAAAAACAAAATCAACAATGTCTTTCCCCAGACTTCCCCACCCAACACAGAGATAATAACAGCAAGATCAGAAAGCAAATAGGTCTTTAGCTGCCTGTGTCTTGCCAGTCAGTCACATGGAATTTTGGAGTATTTGGGGGTCAACCTCCTTCCTCCCTTCTTATCAACTAGAGTGCCCACAGACTCTCCTAATACAGAGAAAATGTCCTACCTAAATGACTCCCTAAACTAAGCTTCAATTCCCCTTTATTTGCCTATCTCCTCTAGCTCAAAAAAATGCTGCTCACTCCTCTCACAAACACAGAATGGCTGCAGTGAGAGCCTAATAGCCTTTTATTTGGATGTAGAAAACTTTTGTGTGGTGTAGAAATATTTTTCTCCCCATTGATTAATGGGTGGAAAAGGCAGAAAAAAGCAGAAAAACTGCACTTTTCTCTGGAAATTTTCAGCCAAGCGGAATGTGCCATTATTCATCGATTTCAGTTTGAGGCAAAAATGTTCGCCCATCCCTAGTAATGACCTTACGTCCCTAAAATCCATCCACTTTATCTTGTATATCATGGGCATCCAATGTGTAGCTCATGGGCCAAATGCAGCCTGCCTGACCCCAGGATGCGACCCACCTCTAATTTTTAAAAATATATTTTCTACCCAATCAATTGGGTGGAACTAGTAAACCAATAAGACCGACTACCTTGCCTGCCAGTTCCATAAAGTTCAAGAATACATGTCACTTAAATATCAGTATAGTCATTGACTTTGTTAATTAATAAATAAATAAATAAATAAATAAATAAATAAATAAAGCATATTATGCATACCTGAAAGGCTATAAGTCACCTTAGATATCAATAAAAAAATGCTGCCCTCAGACTTGTGGCTTTCAGATCATGTGGCCCACTATTGAACAAACTTGGATGATACTCTGTATATTCAGGACAACTGCTTTGAAATTATGATTCTCTCTCCCTGAGAAAAGATATGTCTGGTCCAGTGTAAGATGCCATCTATGTCCCAGTGGAAGAAAAATGCAATTGGAAGGTGGGTGGGTACACCACTGAGCTGAGGGAATTAGTGATGATGCAGTAACTCTACCAGAGAGCACCGGGTCAAGCCATACACCATCACAACATGAGTCATCAAAAGTCATTGGCCACAAATTAGAGGTCCGTGAGACATCCCCGAAGTCTATCCCCTACTGGACCAAATACGGACGCCTAGTCAAACCCAGAGACATTCTGGATTTATAATCACATTCAGGATGCATGAAAGACTCAGACAGCATTATATTGTATATATGTTATATTTACGTTGCCATAATATTATAAGACTTTATGTATTATTGCATATCACTGACAACCAATTATATGTTGTTAATGTTGCACTTTCCTGCTTAAATCATATACATTGCATGTAATACCTAACCTGTTTTTTTACCCCATATATCTATACCAGTTATGTTATGTATATTTGCAAATATTATATATGAAGTACTATTATTTTTTTTGTAGGAAAGGAGATGTAGTATTCTTTAGTTTGACTTTAGCCAATCAGTTTTTAGTAGGCGTGGCTATCACTCTTGTGTGTAGACACTTCTTGGTTTTTGGCAGTTAGAGCAGTTAGAGCAGTACTGTTATTTTATGAACATCCTATATAATAATTTGCTAAATAGTTTGTAACAACGCAGTCATGCGTGGTAGAGACTGCTGCTCGTGCTGCAGTCATGCGCAGTAGAGACTGCCCATGACTCTGCTGATACGGAGCAGGGCGCTCAGATGTATCAGCTGTGGTGCGGGCAGTCTCTACTGTGCATGACTGCCCCGCAACCAACTGGCACTGTAACCCGTATACACAGGCTCTTCAAAAGGCGATATATATTGCATCTCTGCTCATAGAAATAAACCAACACCTGTTAATAATAATAATAATCATAATAATAATCAGCATTGTACGTGTATTGGATACCAATAGTAAGCAATAGCAAATATTACATAACCTACTGGCTCTTGCTGAAGCTGAGTGACATTGCACACTGCTTTGACGCCTTTTGTCTATCAGTATTCCTAAATCTTTCTTTAATGAGGATTTCCAAAATAGTTTCCCATTTAGTGTATGTGTAGCATGTTTGTTTTTAGAGCCCAAATGTATAACCTCAAATGTATATATCTTAAATCTCACCTGCCTCTTTTCTGCCCACTCACTAGGTTTATCCAAATCTGTTTGCAGAGATTTTGAGCATACCCTGTATGTATTTCCTTACACCGCTTACTGATATCAACAAAGATTGAGACATTACTTTCAGTACCCACTACCAGATGACTAATAAACAATTTAGAAAGCATTGGGCCCAGGACTAAACCCTGTGGCACTTCACTTACAAATTTAGACCAACTTGAAATGGTTTCAGTTACAACAACTCTCTGCCATCATTCATTTAACCAGTTCCCTATCCATGCACAGATGTCACCTCCCAAACTAAAACTATTAACCTGTTATTTCTTATGAAGCACTGTATCTGTACTGTTTGAGACCACTATGTCCAGCAAAGCCCCTTTTCTAGTTGACTAGTTGGGACATGAAATTGTCATTAATCATACTTATATAATTATTCCATTTGTTTGGCTGGAAGTCATATTTCTGAAGTCAGTTTCAGAGTAGTGCAAATCTTCCATTATGATTGTATTTTCTGAGAAGCCTTTTCCACTTGCAGTAACAGCTGGGCTTCTTCAAACTCCCCAATATTAGGTGGCCTATAGCAAATTCTCATTAATATATTTTTATTTTGTATACCCCCAGTAAGTATTTCATTCCAGAGGGCCTCTCCATTTTCAATGGACCCTTCACTAATATCTTTCTTTATACTAGATTTAAGGCATGCTTTACATATAGGCATATCCCCACCTATTTTATCAACATTATCTCTCCTAAAAAGGGAATAATCCTCTAGATTGACTGCCCAGTCATCTGTATCATCTAACCATGTTTAAGTCACACTAATTAGATAATACTGCTCATTCATTTCAGTCAGTTCCAGTTCCCCCTTGTTACCAGCCAGACTATGAGCATTTGCATGCATACATTTTATGTTACTACCATTCTGAAGAACTGTATTATTTGTAATATAGATTTGTTTTTTTCAGGCTGTAAAATAGTCACCTTCATATGAGATGAACTAGCGATTCTCCATCCCCCCCATGCCTCTTCAGTAAGGGATATTGAAGCAAGCGTGGATAACATAATTTTGCCAAAACTAATTAGGGAATGAGGGATTTGACATATGAAAAACGTCTAGATAAACATGGTTTGTTTGCTCAAGAGAAAAGATGCCTAAGAGGGAATCTTGGTACATTTTGTAAGTATATGTTGTCACTATGCTCAGCAAAGATGAACTAGTCTTTAATTTGAACCGCCACCATGAGCCACAAGATGCTTAGAAGCGGTGCTAGAGTGTGTAGCTAGAGTACATTGACAGACCACTGCACAGTCTTTGTCAGGTAAAGGTGCCATCCACAAGGATGGATAGCACAGACCAGGATGACTGGGCGGGGAATGTAGAAATGGTCACAAGTGGAGTTCTAGAGTCTATTGTCAGACAGGGACCAATAAGACTGGACAAGATACTGAGAACAGACAGTAGTACAGGTACTGAACACCAGAAGGAGTAGCTGGACTCTGGCTGCAATACAAAGACTGACACAAGGCTCACTGGAGACAAACAGCAGTAAACAACAGTACGCTGCTGGCAGTGTAGATGAAAACAACAAGAGCATCAAAGCTGGAGAGCAACTGAAACAGGATTCAGTGCTGCAAAAGGTAAATTGTCCTCAATACCCAAATGTACTACATCAAAAACAGCAACTGAGAAGCAGGGGCAAACACAAACTTCTGCAACAAGTTGAAGACTGCAGCACACCACAGCCAATAATCAGGTTGGTACTAGTAGGAAAAAAGCTCCAACAGACTCAGGCAGTGCAGGAATGGAACAGGACTGGTTCAGGGGCCACAGACAAAACTGCAATAAACAATTTAAGTCAGTGAAGAAAAGAACTGGTTCAATTCAGTAACTGCAAAGCTATACAGGAGCAAGCAGCAAGAAATGCTGTGGACAGGGAGTGGGTAGATTCAGCAATAGGACAGGTTTAGCAACAGCAGGTCAGTGCAGGACAAAACTGCAAACAAACATGTTCAGCAGCAGCACTGGTTCAGCTACAGCAGATCAATACAGGAACAGGGAGCAAACAATACCATGGACTGGAGCAGGGCTGGTTCCGCAGCAGGACTGGTAGAGCAGCAGTAGAACAATGCAGGAACAAACAGCAAACAAAACCGTAGTCAGGAACAAAAGTTAACAAACATAAACAGGGAACCAAAAGTGTATGGACTGCACACCTGGGGCTAAATTCTACTACAGGTACCAATTTTATCTCTGCTATTATCTCCAGTTTTCTCCATAGACTTTACTAGGAAAATGTTTGATAAAACCGGTGTTAACATTTAGCTCCTGCAATAAAATCCAGCCCTAGGTCTCCTAAAAAGAAAGAACCCTTAAAGGGATAGTAATACTTCGTTTTATCTTTATTTTATTTTGTAGGCATTAAAAAAAAACATGAAGAATGATATCTTATCTCTCAAACCTTTATGGTTTGAGAGATATTCACAAGCAAAGTTTCTCCTCCCACCCCTTTCACCTAGCGTATGCCATCTCTTCTCAGATGTGGAATCCAGTCCATAGACCAGACAGATAACAGCAGGGGACAATCTTCTTCCTAAGAGAACGATGAAAGCCCTGCACCCCTTGACAAGTTTTTCAGGTTTTTCCCTTATCTTAATTGAACATTGTCCCTCTTTGCAATCTACCTGGGCACCTCCCTTCTGATGTGGTTGAGCAGTGTTACATCAGTAAAAGGGGCGGGAGGGGGATACTTTGTCATTGAATTACTCTTGAACTACAACTCTGACAGAATTGAAATAACACTCTCCAAAATCCAAATACTATGATGATTAATTAGAGATGCTTTTATTATGAAACATTACTATCCCTTTAAGAACGAGGCATTCAGTAAGGTGATCAAAAAGTATGACAAAACATTACATCAATATACAAATCTAGAGATAACATAAAATCATTTAAAAACACTGAAGACAGGCTGTACTGAGATAATCAATCTAATTGATAATAGAATATAACCCACCCCATATCACTATATTATGACTAACACAGTGAATACCTAACAACAGAGTGCTACAATCATGTGCCCCAAATAATCATGTACAATAAAGTGCAAATTGCATATACATGATTGAACCAGTTTTAGAATAATAAAATAGAAAAATATGTTGCAATATACTTATCATCAAGATATATAGGTGTATAGAAATAATAAAGTCAAAAGGTACAACCGGTCCTCACACCCTCAACCCAATATATATCGCCATTCACATGTCTTTGTCAGGGGTAATGAGTAAGATTGCCAGAGTTTCCACTGATAAAGAGAAAATAGACAATTCAATCGAAAATCCAATAGAAGTCATATGATAACCCCAATTAATCATGGCGATATACTTCAAGGTGAAAATGAAAGACAAATATCTGTTGGCTATCCATACAAAATACAGAGACCTAGATGGGCCAGATAGCGCAGTATATATGTATAGTGCAGAGGAAAAAAAAAAAATTAAGTATGTGTTACAGTGGTATTGATATATATATATATATATATATATATATATATATATATATGTATACAGAAGTAGAGTAGGTGCACCTAATTCACAACAGGGTAAAATTCAAACCCTGACAGCGTGATCGATAAAAGTAAGAATTATAGATGAATAATGTATAAGAGTCTCGCATTAAATAATGCTGTACTTCATCTTGAGTAACAGAGCACCTCACTTATTTAAAAAGTGTCACAAATATAAAGTTGCCAATAAAGATGGAAACAATCATAATTATTAATGTAGATGAAAAAGTTCTGATTAAGCAACTAATATAACCATCAAACAGAGTCTGTATCAAAGTAATTGTAATCTAAATAATATTAGGGTACTGATAGTGTTATATCATCTCCAGGTAATGTATCTTTCACAACTGTGCTCCTCAATCCACTATTGTAATATATGCATATCAAAGAAAAAAGGGCCCCCCCAAAAAAAAAAAATTCATCTAGTAACGGCACATAATGATTCGCTGTAACACCAAAATGGATCTATGTTGGTAAATAGTGTCGGGGAATTGCAAAAAATGTAATTTTTATTACAACCAAAAAAATTAAAATGTCAAATTAAAAGAAGAACAAATGCTATTTCCCTATCCTGTATAATAAAAGGCCAGAAAGTTTGTCACAATGCAGTCATGCTCAGTAGAGACTGCCTATGTTCGGCCAGTCTCAACTGCGCATGATTGCATCGTGTGAGTGAGGCGGCGCAATCACGTGGAGCAGTGAGGTAACAGCAGTACGCAGAGCAGGTCTGGGTAATGTTAACCCCTTTGAGTGCAAGAGGGGTACGCAATGCATTGCTTTGCAATGCGTTGCATACCCCTCTGACACTCAAAGGGTTAAGAGGCTGGTCCTGCTCTGCATACTGCCGTTACCTCACTGCTCCATGGCCCGTGCACATGGGCTTTTACACTAGTATGTGATATTCAGCTGAAAAGTGTATTCACTAAGACTCATATAATTCTGTCTCACTCTGAGAGATATATCCTATTCGAATCCCTCTCTTATATCCAAGTAGGAAATATATAAGGATCACTTACAGTGTGATTCTACTGAATAAATTATACAGAAGTATGTTTCATACACCTTTTATATAATAGGATCTTGTAATCTCTGGTATTAAAGGGGATGTATCACCTAAAAAAAATTTACCCATAGGTTTGGTTACTAAAGTATTATTAGGGAAGCTGTTTTTTTATGTAACTAGTTTTGCAGATATTTACTGTGCTGTGCACTTCCGCATAATGTGCACAGTATAGCTTGTCTTCTCCTCCCACCTCCCTCCCAGCTGCCCCAGGGAGCATGTTCACGCTTTTCTTCTGTGTGCTGTGAATGTTTTCTATCATTATATCAAGTTCCGGTTTGCATTATACTGAGTGTGCAACCTCAGTATAATGCTTACCGGAGCTTGCTATAACGATAGAAAACATTCACAGCACACAGAAGAGAAGCGTGAACGCGTTCCCTGGGGCAGCTGGGAGGGAAGTTGGAGAAGAATTAGGCAGTCAGATAGAGCTGTGCCGGTCAGCATAATGCAGTATGCTGATTCTTAGGCACAGCTCTGTCTGACTTAAAAGTAGAATATCTGCAAAACTATTTACATTAAAAAAAAAAAAAAAAACAACTTCCATAATAATACTTTAGTAACCGAACCTATGGGCACATTTTTTTTTAGGTGATACATCCCCTTTAATGTCCAAAAGAAAGGAGATAATTCCTCAAAGAGATTCTCAAGGGATATATCTGAAAAGGAAAACTGTTTGGATCGTTAAACAGTGATCACTTGTAGTCATATAATTATATCTCCACATAAAAGGAGACATAAACATATGAAATTCCTGGTGGTCGCTGGTCTGGTGAAATGCGCCATCAGGCCTTTTAATTTGAATCACCAAGATAAAACAGAACTTTAAAAGTTGACATCTCTAATGATAAAATAATTTTAAACAGACAAGTCTCATTGGCTCTTTAAGTGTGTGGAGGTATTAGGTGACCCCCTGAATGCTAGCTGTAAATGATAGGGACGAGAGGTAGTTAAAATTTGGCATACTACTTAGAGTACTCGAGAGTAGGAGCTCCCCACTTGGCATTCCGTGGTATAGGTCCACCCACACTACATAAAAATGAGAAAATTATATGCCGCTGGAGATGACTAAGTGACTCTAGTTTACACAATAATTAAGGACTTTGAAATATCACTGAAGGAATTTCATGTGTTCATGTCTTCTTTTATTTGCAGATATAATTATATGACTACACGTCATCACTATTTATCGATCCAAACTGTTTTCATTTTCAAATATATCCCTTGTGAATTTCTTCAAGGAATTTTCTCCTTTCTTTGGGAGATTAATACCGCAGCTTACAAGATCCTATTATATATAGGTTGTATGAAACATATTTCTGGATACGTTTTTCAGTAGAATCACACTGTAAGTGATCCTCATATATTTGCTACTTGGATATAAGAAAGGGATACGAATAGGATATATTATTATGAGTCCTAGTGAATACACTCTTCAGCTGAACATCACATATCGGGAAATGGGATTCGTTTTTCTTTTAATTTGATGTTTTTATTTTTTTGGTTGTAATAACAATTATATTTTATACTATTCCCTAACATTATTCACCAACATAGATCCATTTTGATGTTACAGTGAATCATTATGTGCTCTTACTAGATACATTTTCTTGGGGGAGTTCCCCTTTTTACTTTGAAATAATCTAATATAACCCCACTAGTTTCTACTGGTCAATAACTGGAGAGCAGGAGAAAACAGGAACAGCAAACACAAGAAAAGGCTAAACAGGAAACTCTGAGCAAGCAAGCACCATTGCAATGAATTTGCCTGGATCCTCGTGATTTAAATAAAGCAATAAAACATTTAAAATTACCTACTTTTGAAGAGATCATGTCACAATTTGCAAATGCTTCCTCAGGATTTTGTCAATTGAAGTAGGATGAAGCCAGCTCAAAACTGTGTACTTTCAACACACACCATATGCCAGTTACAGATTCTTGAGATTACCATTTGGCATTGCATACACCACAGAACTGTATCACAAAACCATTCGCATGATATACGAACATTTTGAAGGTGTGGACACATCCATAGATTAAATCATCATATGGGGAACTTCTAAAAAAGAACATGATTCTCGACTCAAACAAATACTAGAAGCTATTAGACAAGCAAACGTGAAACTAAACAAAGAAAAATGTCAATTAGGAGTAAAAGAAGTAAAGTTTGCTGGAGACATCATCAGTTTTTACCAAGAAAGACCCAATGGACAAGAACCTGCAAACTACTTTTACAGAACAGTCACAGCAAGCATGGGATTGGCTAACACTAGCAAAAGTGTTAAAACAATTGAATGGTGTTAAGGTAGACAAAGAACCGGGGCCAGAGGTATACACCTATAGGTACTTAAAGAGCTAAGCCAGGCCCTGGCCAGGCCGTTATTTTTGATTTTCAGGGATTCTTTTATTTCAGGTATGGTGCCCATGGATTGGCGGAAATCAGATGTGGTGTCCATATTTAAAAAGGGATCAAAATCCCAGCCGGGAAATTACAGACCTGTAAGCTTGACATCTGGTAGGGAAACTGTTTGAAGGGTTGCTAAGTAGTGATGATCGAGCACCCCGATGCTCGGGTGTTCGGGTGCTCTGGCCGAGCGCCCCCGGAGGCTCGAGTGCTCGGCCGAGCACCCGAGCCCCATTGAAGTCAATGGGAGGACTCGAGCATTACACCAGGCACCCCCTGCTCTGATGAGGGGAGGGTGCCTGGTTCATAGGAAAAGGTCAGAAAATGATGGAAACACCACAGAAATGGTTCAGGGACAGCATAGGGAGGATGTCTGGATGCATCTTGGACTCCAACGTCGCTGCTGGGAACGATGTTTCGCCCGTAGTACGCCATTTTTACAGACTGACCGTAAAACACACAAAAAGGAAGATAAAAACGATTTTAGGCGAAAAATTGTTACCAAACAGTATTTGCTGTATATTTACTTGTATATCATCTGCAAATTCTGCAAAAAATTTCATCGATTTTTCGGAACTGAGGCCATGATTAAGAGGGAAACGTGCGCAGCGTAAAGCAGGTGTTCAACGTGGTTATGGCCCGGGTAAGGTACAGCATTCAGGAACGGAGGCCGCAGCTACCACAGGTTTTACAACATGTCCGTTTGCCCTTGTTAAGTCCAAAATTTATAGTCGGAACAGTGGGGTCTGATCCATTGAGTAAAAGTGACGAAGTGACTTAGTGGATGAAGCCAAGAACTACCTTCTGCTCTGTCGAACACCCCAGCCCTATTTAATTCAATGGGAGGACCTGAGGCACTCCGATACAACCTGTATATCACAAAATGGAGGGCCTCATTCACATTGTGGTACAATAGTTCAGGTAGTGGTCCAACACTCATAAAGCCTATGCACTAAGTGAAAGGGCTGCCAAAAATAAGACTGAAATGTCACTCCAATACACCCTTTATTACACATAAAGGAGGGCATCATACACACCCTTGAAAAATTAGGATTAATGGCCTGCTGGTGACCCTCTAAAACATTAGGGGCGAGGGCATGCCGCTAAGCTGACCATCTAAAACATTAGGAATGAGGGTCTGCTGCTGAGCCGACCATCTAAAACATTATGGGTGAGGGTCTGCTGCAGAGCTGACTATCCTAAACATTATATGCGAAGGCCCGCTAGTGAGCTGACCCAATAAAACATTATATGAGAAGGCCCGCTGGTGAGCTGACCTATACAAAAATTGTCAAACAGGGCCCGCTGGTGAGCTGGCCCTATATAAAAATTATATCACAGGGCCCGCTGGTGAGCTGGCCCTATATAAAAATTATATCACAGGGCATATGGAAGAGGAGGAGGAGGATGAGAAGATTAAGAGTCAACCATATACCCGTTTTTTGGGTGGAAGGGGTGAATGGGAATACAGAGTATTCCCATCATTGTAAATAACATATCTAAAGTGACTTTATGTTCACCCGGGGCTTTCCTCCAGTGGAGTGGAGAAGTCAGGGGAAATCCAGGCCTTGTTCATTTTTATAAGTGTCAACCTATCAGCATTTTCGGTGGAAAGGCGGATACGCTTATCTGTTATGATGCCACCAGCAGCACTAAATACCCGCTCAGACAGAACGCTGGCGGCAGGGCAGGCCAGCACCTCCAAGGCGTAGAGTGCCAGTTCATACCACGTGTCCAGCTTGGACACCCAGTAGTTGTAAGGCACAGAGGGATCAGTGAGGACGCTGACACGGTCTGCTACGTACTCCTTCACCATCTTCCAAAACTTTTCCCTCCTTGTGACACTAGGCCGCGCATCAGGGTGAGGGTGCTGGCGGGGTGTCATGAAGGTGTCCCACGCCTTGGAGAGTGTTGCCCTGCCTTTGTCGGAACTGCTGTGTGCTCCCCTTTTCTCCCCTTCTCGGTTGGCCAAGGTAGCACGTACTCTGCCGCCAGCGTTGTCAGATGGAAAATTTTGGAGCAATTTTTCAACAAGAACCTTCTGGTATTGCACCATTTTGCTTGTCCTCTCCACCGGAGGAATGAGAGATGAGAAATTCTCTTTGTAGCGGGGGTCCAGAAGGGTGAACACCCAGTAATCCGTGTTGTCTAAAATGCGTATAACGCGTGGGTCACGGGAAAGGCAGCCTAACATAAAGTCAGCCATGAGTGCCAGAGTACCAACAGGCAAGATTTCGCTGTCCTCACCAGGAGGATGACTCTCAATCTCCTCATCCTCTTCCTCCTCTTCTGCCCACCCACGCTGAAGAGATGGAAATAAAGTTCCATGGCTACCCTCTGTAGCGGAGGCAACCGTGTCTTCCTCCTCCTCCTCCTCCTCCGCCTCTTCCAATTGTCGCTGAGAAGACAAAGTGAGGGTGCTCTGGCTATCACCTTGTGTAAGCTCTTCCTCCCCCATTTCCACCTCTTCCACATGCAAAGCGTCGGTTTTAATTGTGAGCAGCGAGCGTTTCAGTAGACACAGAAGTGGGATGGTTACACTGATAATAGCGTTATCGCCGCTCACCATCTGTGTCGATTCCTCAAAATTGCGTAAAACCTCACAGAGGTCTGACATCCATTCCCACTCCTCACTTCTGATTAGAGGAAGTTGAACGGAGAGGCGACGACCGTGTAACAGCTGGTACTCCACTACTTCCCTCTGCTGCTCACAAAGCCGGGCCAACATGTGGAAGGTGGAGTTCCAGCACGTGCTCACGTCACACAGCAGCCGGTGAGCTGGCAATTGTAAGCGCTGCTGCAGCGTCAACAGGCCGGCTGAAGCTGTAGATGACTTACGGAAATGTGCTCACACGCGGCGCACCTTCGTCAAGAGATCATGCAAATTGGGGTAGGTTTTTAGAAATCGCTGAACCACTAAATTAAATACATGCGCTAGGCATGGTACGTGTGTGAGCTTGCCGAGCTCCAAAGCCGCCACCAAGTTACGCCCCTTATCACACACAACCATGCCTGGTTGCAGGTTGAGTGGCGAGAGCCACTGCTCGGTCTGGTGACTAATCCCCTGCAACAGCTCTGAGGCCGTGTGCTGTTTGTCCCCAAGGCAGATCAGCTTCAGCACGGCCTGTTGACGCTTCCCCACTGCAGTGCTACACTGCTTCCAGCTACCGGCTGATGGGTGAGTGGCGCTGCGCACAGAGAATTCGGAGGTAGAAACGGAGGAGGAGGAGCCAATAACGTAGGTGCTGGCGGAAACCCTGATGGAGGTAGGGCCCGCAATCCTCGGCGTGGGTAGCACCTGTGCCATCCCAGGGTCCGAGTCGCTCCCAGCCTCCACGACATTCACCCAGTGTGCCGTCAGGGAAATGTAGCGTCCCTGGCCACAAGCACTTGTCCATGTGTCAGTCGTTAAGTGGACCTTCCCAGTAACAGCGTTGGTCAGGGCACGGGTGATGTTAAGGGACACATGGTGGTGTAAGGCGGGGACGGCACACCGGGAAAAGTAGTGGCGGCTGGGGACTGCGTACCGAGGGACAGCTGCTGCCATCAGGCTGCGGAAGGACTCAGTGTCCCCAAGCCTAAATGGCAGCATTTCGATGGCCAGTAATTTGGAAAGGTGTGAGGTTAGTGCTATGGCCTGTGGGTGGGTGGCTGGGTATTTTCGCTTGCGCTCAAATGCCTGGGGTAACGACATTTGGACGCTGCGCTGGGACAGGGAAGTGGATGTGGTCGCTGATGGTGCTTCAGATGGTACAGGTGCAGGGCGGAAGGTATGCGGGCCTGCGCCTTCGACAGGCGATTGGCCGGCACCGAAAACAGGGGAAGAGGAGGCAGTGGTGTGGCCTGCAGACACAGATTGGCGATCCGGGTGTTCCTCCCACTTATTACGGTGCTTGGATGCCATGTGTCGGATCATGCTGGTGGTGGTGAGGTTGCTAGTGTTCATGCCTCGGCTCATTCTGGTGTGGCACAGGTTGCAAACTACAATTCTTTTGTCGTCCGCACTTTCCTTAAAAAAACGCCATACCGCGGAACACCTAGCCCTTGGCAAGGGAGATTTATGCAAGGGGGTGCTCCGTGGAACATTTGCGGGCCGGTTTGGTGCGGTCCGCCTTCTTTCTTTAGCCACACCACTGCCTCTTCCAGCCTGTTGCGGTGCTGCAGATGGCTCACCCTCAGGACTGCTGTCATCGCTCGGCTTTCCACCTTCCCAGGTGGGGTCAGTGACCTCATCGTCCACCAAGTCCTCCTCCACTTCCTCACTCTGATCATCCTCCTCATTTCTTGATCCCACCACATCCTCAGTCATTGACAACTGTGTATCATCCTCCTCATCAAGGTCTTGAGACAGTAATTGTGGTTGATTTGATGGCAACTGTGTCTCATCATCATCATCCACTTCCTTTGACCTTAAATGCCGTTCCCCTCTGTCATCTTCTTGTGATTGGGTACCCTCTAGAGGTTGTGAATCAGGGCACAAGATCTCATGTTCCTCTGCAAGCGTGCTTGGAGAGAGGTTCAAATCAAGGATTGGTGATGAGACGAGCTCCTCACTATATCCCAGTGTGGGATCACTTCTTTGGCCAGACCCTCTATGGTGGGAGGAAGGATGATCAGGGTGAGGATTATGTTGACCAGACTCTTGGCTAGTGAGAGTGGACTTGGTGGAAGACAGGGTGGTGCTTAACCGACTGGAAGCAGTATCAGCTGAAATCCAACCGACCACCTGTTCGCAGTGGTCTGACCTCGAGAGTGATGTCCTGCGACGCCCTATAAACTGAGACATGAAGCTATGTATGGTGGATGTCTTTCTTTCTTGTGCTCTGGCACCAGGCACAGTTTCTACGCGTCCTGACCCGCGCCCTGAACTATCAGGATCACGTCCACTTCCCCGTCCCTTTTTACCCGCCTTCTTCATATTAAACGGAATATATGCCGGTAATCTGCGGCTAGGCACACGAAACAGAATGTGACGCTAATCTGCGGCTAGGCACACTAAACAATATGTGACGCTAATCTGCGGCTAGGCACACTAAACAATATGTGACGTTAATCTGCGGCTAGGCACACTAAACAATATGTGACGCTAATCTGCGGCTAGGCACACGAAACAGAATGTGACGCTAATCTGCGGCTAGGCACACGAAACAGAATGTGACGCTAATCTGCGGCTAGGCACAGTGAACGGAATATGTGATGTTAATTTGTGAATTTGCACACTAAACAGAATGTGACAATAATCTATGGCTAGGCACACGTTTAAAATGGCCCTTTTTGTCGCTGCGTTGTAAAATCATTGGCCCTGTGCACCTAACAGAATATGTCAGCTTGTCACTGCACTGTGAAATATTTGTCCCTGTGCACCTAGTACAATGTCACCTTAGAACATGTCCCCCCCCACAAAAAAAGGAAATTGTGCCCCCCCAAACAAAATATAAATGCTGCCCCCACACACAACTGTCCTAAAAAGGACTTTTGGGTCTTGAAAGAGTTTCAACAATTTTATTCTCCCTACACTGACTTCCTGTGCATCTAGTATTATATGTCACCTTAAAAATATCCCCCCCACAAAAAAAAGGAAATTGTGCCCCCCCAAACAAAATATAAATGCTGCCCCCACACACAACAGTCCTAAAAAGGACTTTTGGGTCTTGAAAGAGTTTCAACAATTTTATTCTCCCTACACTGACTTCCTGTGCATCTAGTATTATATGTCACCTTACAAATATCCCCCCCACAAAAAAAAGGAAATTGTGCCCCCCCAAACAAAATATAAATGCTGCCCCCACACACAACAGTCCTAAAAAGGACTTTTGGGTCTTGAAAGAGTTTCAACAATTTTATTCTCCCTACACTGACTTCCTGTGCATCTAGTATTATATGTCACCTTAAAAATATCCCCCCCACAAAAAAAAGGAAATTGTGCCCCCCCAAACAAAATATAAATGCTGCCCCCACACACAACAGTCCTAAAAAGGACTTTTGGGTCTTGAAAGAGTTTCAACAATTTTATTCTCCCTACACTGACTTCCTGTGCATCTAGTATTATATGTCACCTTAAAAATATCCCCCCCACAAAAAAAGGAAATTGTGCCCCCCCAAACAAAATATAAATGCTGCCCCCACACACAACAGTCCTAAAAAGGACTTTTGGGTCTTGAAAGAGTTTCAACAATTTTATTCTCCCTACACTGACTTTCCCTGCCTAAGCGCATCTCTCCCTGGCTAAGAATGAGCCGAACTCGCGCGTCGGGTGCTATACAGCACCCGATCACGGGTTCTGGCCAGCCAATCAGTGTAATGCCAGCAGCCAACATGGCTGCTGGCATTACACTGATGTCAGAGCCTCCCCGCACGTTTATTGGCTGCGCAGCAGCCGCGAAACGTGCGGGGAGGAGACCCGAACATGGCGGGCGAGCACATGCGGTACTCGTACGAGTACCGCCATGTGCCGAGCAGAGCGATGCTCGAGCCGAACCGAGCTTCGGCCGAGCATGCTCGCTCATCACGATTGCTAAGGGAATATATTCAAGAATTCTGCTGGAACAGGATTATCATTAGCAGGACCCAACATGGCTTTGTGAAAGACAGGTCTTGTCAAACTAACTTGATTGCATTTTATGAAAAAGTGAGTAAAAATATAGATTTGGGAGCAGCGGTTGATGTGATCTGTTTAGACTGTGCCAAGGCATCTGATAGGGTTCCACACAAGAGATTACTGTGCAAATTGAATGAAATGGCTTAGGGGCAAAAGTTTGTGTGTGGATTGTAAATTGGCTGAAAAATAGAATGAAAAGAGTGGTAGTAAATGGGAAGTTCTCCAATTGGATAAATGTGATAAGTGGAGTACCTCAGGGATCTGTCCTGGGTCCTCTTCTTTTTAATTTGTTTATTAATGATCTCCCAGGGGGCATAGGGAGCCATGTATCATGTTTGTTAATGACACAAAATTAAGTAGGGTAATAAAGTCTGAACTGGATGTTTCTTCATTTCAAGAGGATTTGGACAAATTGGGTAACCTGGCAGGGAAATGGTAAATGAGATTCAATATAGACAAGTGTAAAGTTATGCATTTTGGTTATAATAATAAAAATGTAACATACAGTTTAAATGGTGTTTCTCTGGGAAAATCTACAAATAAAAAGGATTTGGGAGTAATGGTAGACAATAGACTCAGCATTAGAGTGCAGTGCCAGCTGGCAGCTGAAAAGGCCAATAAGATATTGGAATGTATTAAAAGGGATATTCACTTAAGGGAGGAAGATATTATTATGCCTCTTTACAGGTCCATGGTAAAACCCCACCTAGAATATGCTGCTCAATTCTGGGCTCCCTTTCTGAAAAAGAACATTATGGAACTAGAGAAAGTGCAGAGGAGGGCTAAAAAACTAGTAAGAGGAATGGAAAGTTTTAGTTATGAAGAAAGGCTAGAAAAGTTAAACTTGTACACACTAGAGAAACAGCGTCTAAGAGGGGATATGATAAAACTATATAAATATGTTCAGGGCCCATACAAAGGGCTCTCCAAAGACCTGTTCATTAACAGAACAGTACAAAGGACAAGGGGTCACCTGCTTAAACTTGAGGAAAGGAGATTTCGTCTACAACAGCGGAAGGGATTCTTTACGGTAAGGACAATAAAGGAATGGAATTCACTGCCTGAGGAGGTGGTGCTATTGAATACATTACATGCCTTTAAAAAGGGCCTGGACACTTTTTTAAAAGAGCAGAACATAGAGGGATATGTCTGTTAGTATTGGGATTAATATTTAGTTAGTGATTGTTGATCCAAGTTGAAATCTGGTTGCCATTTGGAATCAAGAAGGAATCCCCCCCCCCCATTCAAGGCAGAATTTAAAATTGCTGTATTGAGGTTTTTTGCCTTCTTTTGAATCAAAAATGGTAAACAGAAATTGGAAAAAGGTTGAACTAGATGGATGCAAGTCTTTTTTCAACCTAAATTACTATATTACTGTGTTACTATGTTAGTAATGAATAGGTCAGACCTGATTCCATGAAGATATATGCAATTGAAAGTTTGGAAAGTTCATACCCAACCTGTCCAAGAAGATAGCTCTTCTGAGATGGTTACCTTAAATGAAAAATGCATGGGACTGGAATCATGAGCAAGAAAGTGCTGACACATGAACCAGTGTTAAGGTTCTATGATCCAGCTAAACCCATTAAGATATCAACTGATGAATCGCAAACAGGACTGAGAGTCATTCTATTACAAGAACATGACAACAAATGGCAACCTGTAGAGTGTGTTTCCCACTCCATGACTAGTGCTGAGACAAGATATACTCAGACAGAGAAAGAACTTCTCAGTATCATGTTTGCATGTGAGAGATTTAATCAGTTTGTTTCAGGACAACTTGCAAATGTTGAAACTGATCACAAGCCACTGAGAGCATTAGTCACAAAGCCTCTTAAAGGGATAGTAATACTTAAAATGTAAAAGAAATAGGTTGTAGAGTTTATCCCCCTGAGTAAAACAAGGGCACTCCCACTGCTGAAAGGTGTTTTATTCAAAAGTTATTAATTTTCAAAGTTGAATTTTTTAGGTGCAATATCACAGTGGCCTGAAATTGTACAGTGGTGCTGTTGCTACACCATCCTATGGAGATTTATGGTCAACTGACCAGAGCTGTCCATAGGATGCTGTAGCAACAGAGCCACTGTACAATTTCAGGCCACTGTGATATTGCACCTAAAAAATTCAACTTTGAAAATTAATAACTTTTGAATGAAACACCTTTCAGCAGTGGGAGTACCCTTGTTTTACTCAGGGGGATAAACCCTACAACATATTTTTTTTAACATTTTAAGTATTACTATCCCTTTAATGTCTGTCCTCTGAGGATGATCATCAAATTGTAATGCTGTACCCTAAAGGTGGTCTGCACACCAGTGATACTTATGTATACAAATGATACATTATCTAGAGCAGTGGATCAAACAGCAGTTCCAAATGAAAAGGTAGCTGAAGAAATTCAGGCTTATGTAGATATGATTACCTCAGCTATGGCTATCTCTGATGCAAAGATGCAACTGATCTGTCAAAAGACAGAAAAAGATGCTAAACTGGAAAAAATCAAACTTGCTATTCTAACTGGATGGCTTGACTTCAGAGTTACATAATTGGAGTACAAGAATACTGGACCTGAAGAGCTGAACTGACTGTGGTTAATGGGGTTATCTTCAAAGGCAGCAAGATTGTGATTCCACACAGTCTCCGAAAGCTTATGCTGGAGAGATCCATGAAGGCCACTTGGGCATTGATAAATGCAAAAAAAGGGCAAGAGATGTAATGTGCTGACCAAGAATGAACCAAGACACTTCTGACATAGTGTCCTCCTGTTCTACATGTTTTAAGTCCCAGATGAACAATGAAAGAGAACCATTGCAGCCACATCCAGCTCCTGATAGACCATATCAAAGATAGGTGTTGATCTGTTTACGTGTACCAACACAGATTTTGTGATCATCACTGATTACCATTCCTTATATCCAGAAGTATGGGAATTGAGCTCAACATTAGGGATGGGTGAAAATTTTCGCCACAAACTGAAATCAGTGAAAAATTGCACGTTCCGCTTGGCGAATAATTTCCAGTGAAAAGTGCAGATTTTCCACTTTTTCCTGCTTTTTTTACCTAGCTCATTACATTGAAATCAATGGGAACATTGAAGTTACACACAACACATAAAAATATTATTTTATTTCCCAAAGGCATAGTATAAAAGAGGCATGAGGGTGCTTGTGTTGGTGGGGTGTGGAGAAAGAATCATTTGAATAGGGGATGATTTTTTGGGGGGTTGTTTACTGGGTTTGGGGGGCAGTTAATAAAAATAAATCCTAAATACAGTTAAACCACCCCCATAAGACATGGTATAAAAGGGTTCTGAGGAGGGTGCCTGTGTTGGTGGGTGGAGTCTGAGGAATGAATCAGTTGAACAGGGAATTTGATTGGGGGGGTTTCTTGACTGCTATTGGGGGGACAGTTAATAAAATGATAAATCAATAAAATAAAATACAAAATTTGCATGTAAAGTGATAGAGACAGGAACCCCCTGACATAAGCTGCCACTGGGGTGGACTGATGCATGACTTGATAGAGTATTTTGAACCGGATGATTTGTTAGAGGCTCAAGCCCTAAGGAAACATTGATTTGTAGGACTTAGACTTGCTTGGCACAAGCCCTAAGGTAACATTGATTTGTAGGACTTAGGCTTGTTAGAAACAAACCCCCCAAAATTGTTTATTTTTTTGTAGGATTATGTTTTTTATTATAATTATTTATTTATTTATTTATTTTAAAGCTCAAGCCCTGAGAAAAAATAAAAATTCCTACTCGCCAGCAGGTCATGTTGGCCAGTGGCCACTGGCCATTGTCAAATGTCCTCCTGGTCCATAATTGCAGAAATTGCAGCTGCTGTTCTTACTGCTGATGCTGAGTTGTTTAAGCAGCAGGAATAATAATTTCCCCTCCTCCAAAATCAGGGGTATGTTGTTATTAGAATATACATTTTTCCTTGAGAGCAGGAACTGTGGCTCTCATCAGCAACTGCAATGTGCACAGTGTGTGTGGTAAATAACATCTGGGGGCACAACTGTATCCAAACACCATGACACCAGAAACCAAATACTGCCACTGTCACTATGCCCCTTGTCCATAACCCACTAATGACACATGACAACTTACTGACAGTTTAATAGTAATGATGAACCCTCCCTGCCAGCATCCTAGCATATTTTGCGGGATGGAATCTCCTCAGATGATGATTGATGACCTGGTATTGATTCTCCTCCACCACACTGGCATGTGTGGTCAGTGCACCACACAGTGTGCAATGGGTGGACATGAACTGCCACATCCTAACATCTACAGAGTGGCTATCACTTGGCGGGGGAGGTAACAATGAATGAGGTAGATTGGCAGAAGATGTAGTTACCCTAGAGGAAGATGGTGATGGCAAGCTAGTTGTTTCACTCATCATGGAACTTCCAGTCTCTGTCTCGGTTTCTTTATTCTTCCTCCTCTTTGATCTCTGCCTCGCCTCTTATTGCCTTTCTGGACAGTCAGGGGGTACGGTAACAGTGGTGCTTGATTTCTGTAATGGGTGTTTGGTTTTAACATGTTTGACATAAATGTCATGGTGTCTGTGTTTAAGTGTGATATCAGGGAGGTTATGTCAAGGTGTGTTTCCTCCTTTCCACTTCTCACTGATTTGTCACAAATTGTGCACAGTGCCGTTGGTGACAACGGCACTGTGCCTGCCCCAAGAGAAAAATAGTCCCACATCCATGACTTCAAGGGGGAGCGAACAGGTGGAGAAGAATGGCCTCTTTCTTCTTGTCCTCCACATTCCCCTTTACTGTCTGTGCTGACAGCAGATGATGTTGCTGCTACTGCCTCAAAATCAGCACTGCAACTATGATCAGGAGTATTGCTGGTGCTGGCAAGTGGAACCTGTCCTAGTCCCGCATCACTTGTTGACCCCATTTCCACTGTGCACATGGTGGTCTGTGTCACACTAGCCTGCTCCTCAGCATCCTAATGCCCTTGCATCTCAGCAGCAGCAGTAGTTAGAGCAGTTGCAAATTCTGCAAATTCCAAAAGCTCATTACTAATTGTGGTGGTGGTGCTGATGCCCATCCTCATCCCTGTCTCCCATTCCTTCTCAGTTTCTGGCCATCAATGTCTCTTCCACCCCAGCTTCTCTACCATCATATCACTACCACCACTAGCCCGTGCCCTATGTGCTGCTGCTGCTCTATTAAAGACATCTCACTGCTGCTTGGAGGAGGTGAGGAGTAACTACTTCTATTGTGTTTGATTTCTGAAAATATGTCATGTTTTTATGTTTTTAACATAAATCAATGGGTGGAAACTTTCTAGCCGCAGAAAAAATGGCAAAAAATTTTGGCCAGTGGGTGAAAAAAGTGAAAATTTTAATCACTAGTTTCAAAGCTGATTTTCCTGCGAAAAAGCAAACAATGAGGTTTTTGCGGAATTTATTGTGGGAACACAGCAAGAGATTTTGCCCACCCCTAGTCAACATAACCTGAGAATACGATTCGTTGCATGACATGGAGTACCTGTTAGATTTAGTGTCAATGGCCTAATGTTTGCCAATGTCAGCTTCTGAAAGTTCGCCAAAGAGTGGGACTATGTGCATACTGCATTTTCCACAGTCCAATGGGCTGGTTGAAAAACCTTTTGGAATTGTTGAAAAGCTGACGACAATGGAGGTGACTTCTACAGAAAGATGCTAGCATATTGCAGTACGTCACTTGAATGTGATTACTCACATGCACAGCTTCTTATAGGAAGACATCTGCGTTCTAAACTTCTTATGACGTAAGATCTGTTTGCAACAGGGACAGATGAACAAGTTAAGCAGTTTAAAGTGAATCAGAAAGAGAAACAGACAGTATATTTTGACTAAAGAGCTAAACTTCAACCAGAATTGCAGAATGAAAACAGAGTAAGAATCAAAGACAAGGCTAATACTTGGTCACGGAAAAGTTCTATCATTGAACAAGTACAACAGTGATCTTACATGATTTGAACAGAGGATGGAGGAATTCTTCGAAGGAATAGTAGAGACATTCTAAAAGAGAATGCTAAATAGCAACAAGGAGGCTGAGTCAGATACTAATCTGGAAGTTAGAGCATCTGGACATCAAAGAAAGTGCCCAGAAAGAGAAAAAAGAGAGACCACTTCCTAGCATGTTACTCTTCAATCGAATTTTGATTATACTACTTCTATTGTGGGATGGCCTTTCAGTTATACAGTGCTGTAAAACCTCCTTCTGTATTAGCCAGGAAGGCATAAGTGCCTCTCCTCTCTTTATGTACAATACAAATAATAAGGTTGTATGATAATGTGTCGACTGGATCATATCATTTGGGTCGGACCTGATTCATGGCATGTCAAGGTCAAATGGGAGCATTATATAAAGAGTAAACTAACACACAAATATCCATCATCAAAAGTGATATCAGGTGAAGCTTCATTAAAAACCTGTAGTAGTAATATATGATAATTATAGTTGACTGGAGATCAACCTACAACATTGAATTTGTTTCAAATAATAGGGTAGAACTAAACAGTTAATAAAGTACCCAAAGGTATAAAACTACTGTCATAAAGCAGATCATCCATATTCATAAATTAAAATAAATAGAAGAAAACATTTTATTACATTTGTTATCGGGAGAGGAGAGCAATTTAGCTGCTGCTCTCTAATACCATCCACATGCAATTATTCTGTAAGCTGGATGAAGAAGATGTAAGCTGACTAATACTTAGCTCTGTGTAAGATATACTGAGCAGAGTATGAACTCGCAACTAATTATATGAAATAGAGGCTCAGGATAAATATAATACTGAGTTGTACCAAAAGAGCAGGAATATAGGAACTCAGCAGGATACATCAGGATGATAACAAGACAAGGCATTACCCCAGTAGGCCAGATGCTAGAGGATTACAACAAGGCAAGGAAGTACCCCAGTAAGCCATATGCTAGAAGGCTCTGAATTGGGAATGGAGCTGGCTTGCGGTGACTACCCCTAGATGGCCTTACTGCGGCCTAATCTGAATTAAAGGTGCTTGTCACAAGACCAGATCAGTGCTGACCAGAGAAGGTGATCTGTACCCCAGATAGCTGCCTAGGGAATAGTAGCTACTTACTAGGGAAACAAGAGTGGTATCCGAGTCTAGTTGAAACTGGTTGCTATAACAGGGAAAGTTGGAGGGCAGAGGAATCCCTAGGGCTGGAAAGATGATTTGACTGATGGTCAATTGAGTCGAACACCGACAAGCTGGAAAGGAGATGTATCTTTGAGGAGTTGTACTTTGGCCAACTGTGAGGGAATAGACTAGTGTTCATATGAATTGACTAGGAAAGGCAGGGTTTCAACTGCCAGTTGAAGGGTAGAATATTAGAGAATGGTAGCAGAGGAAAACAGATGGTCGAGAAGTCAAACCAAGCTGAGCCAGGAATATGAAAACAAGGACAGAGGAGACAATTTCCGACTAGGCTGGAGCTGGGAATATGAGCAGTCATCCAGTCAAGGAAGGTACTAATTGGTCATTAAGCAAATGACTGGGAGAAAGAGAAGAGTTGATCTCTGAAGACTGTACAAATGATATGGGATGGTCAACCAGGCAGGCTCAGCAACACAAGAGCAAGAGATACAGAATCAGCAAGTAGGAGAATAGTCATTGAGGAGAGCCAGGTCAATAAAGTCCACTGGAGCGAAGTACAGGAACGATAGTTGGTAATCAAGGCCAAGGTCAACAACAAGGAATCAAAAGTTGAGGAACAGTTCCAGGAATGCTGGAGCAAGACTGAGAACAAAAATAACTCTGACTGGAATGCTTAGATTTCACTCCAGCACTGAGTTACTGGCTAGGAAACGGTAACCACACAAAACCAGAGGTGGAATGGCAAAAATAACCAGAAAGGTGAACAGAGTTTGACAGATTCAAAAATAACTGGGTATATATTAATGGTCAAGAGCACTTCTTTACAGAACTCAAAAATGTGTAAAAAAGAACATTTTCACAAACTCTTTTCTTTTAGTGTTCTTATTCAGTTATGCAGCTGTAAACTATCAAGAAGGGGTTTAACCCTTTTACCAACACAAATCTGTCTTAAAGTGCACTCAGCACTAAATTAATGTACAAAAATAGATGTAGTATTTAAAAGCAATGTAATTTAGGTTGCTGTATCAATCACCCTCTAAAACATAACAACCATACCAGTTCAAATCAGTGCAATAAAATGCATTAGACATAACATGTATAACTATATAAATATGTCCCTATTCTTTGCTCCTCCAAAGTAGACTGAACACCAGAAAACAGAAGTAGTATTAATTACATTAAGAACATTACACATTTTGTTATTTGCAAAGTACGGGGGGGGGCCATAGCTAGTGGTCATTGAATTTTAACTCTTAATTTAGAAACATAGAAACAGAATCTGACAGCAAATAAGAAATATTCAGCCCATCTGGTAGTCCCATTTTTCCTAACATAAAAACTCAAACCTTATTTGGTTCTTTGCCATGTCTTCTGTTCAGGATAACATTTTGCCTGTTTTAGACATGCTTAAAGGGATAGTAATACTTCGTTTTAACTTTATTTTATTTTGTAGGCATTAAAAAAAACATGAAGAATGATATAAGTCTTATCTCTCAAACCTTTATGGTTTAAGAGATATTCACAAGCAAAGTGTCCTCCTCCCACCCCTTTTACTGATGTAACACTTCTCAGCCAGGGCAGAAGGGAGCTGCCCAGGTAGACTGCAGAGAGGGACAATCTTCAATTAAGATAAGGGGAAAACCTGAAAAGCTTGTCAAGGGGGGCAGGGATTTCATTGTTTTCATAGGAATAAGAGTGTCCCCTTCTGTTATCTGTCTGGTCTATGGACTGCATTCCACATCTGAGAAGAGATTGTTTACAGTAGGTAAAAGGGGCGGGAGGGGGAAACTTTGCTTGTGAATATCTCATAAACCATAAAGGTTTGAGAGATAAGACTTATATCATTCTTCATGTTTTTTTAATGCCTACAAAATAAAATAAAGTTAAAACGAAGTATTACTATCCCTTTAAATTTCATCACTATATTAACATCTACCATTTCTCTGGGAAGGCTATTCCACTTATCTACCACCCTCTCAGTGAACTAAAACTTTATTACATTACATCTAACCCTCTGATTTTAGACTATGACCTAACACTTCTACCCCTTTGAAATGTGCTTCACTCTCTCACTTTGTTGAATCCATTTGCGTATTTGAAGTTTCTATCATATTCTCCCCCTCTTCTCTCTCCTCCAAGCTATGCATGTTCAAATCCTTTAGTTTTTCCTGATAATTTTTATCCTGTAAACCAGTGATTCTCAGCTCAGTCCTCGGGGCACACCAACAGGTCATATTTTCAAGATATCACTAATTAATCACAGGTGAATCAATCACAATGACTGAGCCACTAATAACTCACCTGTGATTAAGCAGGAACAACCTGAAAACCTGCACTGTTGGTGTGCCCCAAGGACTAACATTGAGAAACACTGCTGTAAACCATTCACCATTTAAGCACACTTCTTTGAACTCTTCAGTACTGAGCACAATATTCTAGATGAGGAATGGCCAGAAATCTGTAGAGCAGCATGACCACCTCCCTCTTTCTACTACTAATTCCTTTACCTATATAATATCATTAATTGTTTGTCTTTTACTTGACAACACTTTTACAATTATATGTCTTGATTGCTCAAACTCACTTATCTGGAGTGATTAAATATTGTGATTTTTTTTTTCACAGTAGGGGGCCCTCTGCCACATTTGTCATTTCCTCCAGCCAGGGAGACTGTAATAAAGCAGCAGAACTGAGGTGTTTGTGATGATTATGAGGGTGATGATGGAGCAGCTGAGGTGAATGATACCCTAATGGCCTTTTTAGCCCAAATGGAGAAGGAAGTGGAGACAGATATGGGGATGGGCATCACCATCACCACTATCAGTGAGATTGGCGAATTTTCAGAGTTTGTAGCTACTGTAATTTTTGCTGCTGCTGAGTGGCAAGGGATGATGGCCACTGTGGACACAGTGGGAATGGTGGTCAGCAGTAGTGATGTGGGTCTAGGACAGGCTCCACTTGACAGCAGAAATACTCCTGGTCCAAGAGGCAGTAGCAGCAACAGCAACATCATTCTCTGCCCCAGCCAGTGAAGGGGAATGTGGAGGAGAAGAAGAAAGAGGCCATTCTTCTCCGCATTCCCCCTCCCCCCTGAGGTCCTGGATGCGGGACTATTTTTCTCTTGGGATAAGCATCAGCAACAGCACTGAGCACAATTTGTGACAAGTCAGTGAAAAGGAGAAAAGAGGGAACTCATCTTGGCACAATAGCTCTCAAAGTCATCACACATATGAAACACAGACACCATGACATTTATGTGAAGAATGTTAAAGCCAAACCCCCACCAAACAAACTGGGCAGCTCTGTTGCTGTACCCCCGACACTCACCAAAGGCAACAAAAGACGAAGTGTAAATCAAAAAGGAGGAAAATTAGAGAAACCCAGCCAGAGCCTGAAAGTCCGATGCTGAGCAAAACACCTGGATCACCATCACCTTCTTGCTCTAGGGTCCAGCCGCAGAGATGTAACTACATCTTCTGTCAATCCACATGGTTCATCTTTACCTCCCCCACCAACTGATTCTGTAGCCATTCTGTAGATGTCAGGATGTGGAAGTTCGTGTCCATCCTTTGCACACTGTGCGGCGAACTGACCAAAAATGGCAATGTGGTGGAGGATAATCATAACCAGGGCATCAAACAGCTTCTAAGCAGATTCCATCCCACAGCATATGTTAAGCTGATGACAGGGAGGGTTTATCATTACTATTAAAACTGAAAGTTTTCAAGTGTTCTTAGCGGTGAGTGGATAAGGGGAATATTGACAGCAGTACTTGGTTTCTGATGGGATGATTTCTCATTGGGGACCCTAAGCGTCATGGTGATTGTTTAGAGTTGTGCCAGGTGTTTGATGTGAGTGAAGATGTGCCAATTGTTCCCAGTCTTTCCCATATTTACTACACACTTTGCACATTGCAGTTGCAGATGAGAGGCACAGTTCTATATCACTGCTGTTGTTTATCCCATTCCTTTAGCGCTGCTTAATCATCCTGCTGCTTAAACAACTCAGCAGAAGTATCACGGTGCCTGTGATTGCTGCCTTTTCCTGTCAGTTATCTGTGAACGCTCTCCAATGGCTGCCTGTCTTGTATCTGCCCAGTATTGCCTATATAGACTGGGTCCTGGCACCCTTTGGTTGCCCTTTCGTGGTGTCTTTATGTCTACAGCCACCTGCATTCTGTTCCTGAGTTTCCTGGGCCTTTGCTGCAACACCACCTTTCAGATTCCGTCTGCTTACCTGCCTGACAGCCTCCTCCGCTGAAGTGGTTCCTGCCTCCATTCTTGATCCGGTTTGGGCTGACGTTCCTGCTTCCGTTGCTGATCCGGTCGACTGCCGTTACTGCTCCAGCTTCCTGTCCCGGCCTGGCTGTTTGTTCCTGCTTCTGGATAGTGTGCAGCGTTTTCTGTCCTCATGTCGCCTGGGCGACATTTTCATCCCTGAGTATTATTGTGTACTCCAGTACGCGGGTACTGGTTCGCTCCATCTATCACCGGTTGCTTGCTGCTTCCCATACAGCACCGGTAGTGTCATTGTGTACTTCAGTACGCGGGTACTGGTTTGCTCTGTAACAGGATCCTAAGTCCTCAGATTGACTTAGCCTGCTATGCCGGGTCTCTCTCTTGCAGGGGCCGCCAGGGAAGGGTGATGTCTCCGGTGCTCCGCTCCAGCTATCCCAGGATGGGGGTCAAAAGAAGACCCTTGATACCACCCCAAACGAACGACACAGCACGCCAGTCAGGTTCCAAAACTGAACTCACTTTATTTTGGCTGAATTCAGCTCTTTTAAGCAGAGTTAATTGCATCAAGTCAAACAGTTAACAAAAGGGCACAAAACATTCTATAATTAAATTAACATGATTAAATGGGCACACAATGTCACAAAGGGCTGAACTTCATGGATAAGGGGCAGGGGTAAACATGAGGACAATGGAAGCTCAGACTCTCTGGAGCCTCTGCACTTTGGCCGCTTATTACAGCCAGCCAATGAGCGAGCGAGCTACCAGTTCAATTGCCCAATCCGGTGGCCGCCGACATTTCTCCATGTTATGGCAATGGAGTCCCTTTAACTTGGTTCTTAGTCAGTCAGCCAATCAGAACCGGTAGGCGGGCAACCCATCGATCAATCAGGAAGCCGCCTACTTTCCCATGTAAAGTCTATGGGGTTTTTCTGACCAGGTTGCTCCGCATAGCAGCCAGCCTACGGCTCCGTTCTACCCGTGAATTCAGTCTTTTTGGTGGAACAAGTGAACTTCCATAGTAACGGCCTAGGGTCCGTTACATTTCCCCCCCCTTCGAGACCCAAGCCAGAGGCAGCTTGGATGAACGCTGGCTTGGGAAGTCCGACACGTTCCTGCGTGGAGGAGGGTCGCCTCTTGTCCGGGCCAGGTAAAGGCTGGAGCCCCTTGTCCGGGCCAGGGAAAGCGTTGGGCCCTTTGTCTGGGCCAGTAGGGTTAAACTGGGGCCTTTGGTCCTGGGCCATGGAACCCAGTGCCTCTTTGTCCTGGCTGGCACCAAATTGGGAGGTCTCTCATGGGCCATGCCCCCGACAGAGCTGAGGTCAGGCCCTCCTGGGTCTGGGGCCAGTGGCTCAGGGTCCATAGACAGTCCATGCGGAGGAGTCCTACTGGCCACTGGGTTCTCTGGGCTCTTACAAGGCTGTAGATCAAATTGTGGGGGGATGGGTACACCTCCCCATTTTGGTTTGGCAAGTGCCCCATGGTGGCAGAAGAGGAAGCTGCTCCTACTCTCCTGAGTTGAGGCAATATGCAAAGGGCTGTTGTCAAAACTGGTGGACCTCTTGCCCAGGGTAGGGGCATCCAGAGGACCGGTGAGGAGCGTACTCCCACTCATCAATCCAGGGCAAATGGATTCACTGGGGTAAAACAAACAGCACCCAGGGAGGAAGGTGGTCCCACTCCCTGAGGCTGGGATAACGGCTGGCCTTGTGGGGAATGCATTCCCACCCACCAGGCTGGGGCAAAGGAATCCAGGGGACACCCCAACATCCCTGGTGAGGACAGTGGTCCCACTCACCAAGGCTGGGGACTCAAGCAAACGGGTAACAAGCGGTGGGCTGGAGATGAGGACTGTTGTCCCACTCATTGCAGCTGAATTTTCACCGGGCCTGGTGGGCTCGCTCCCACTCACCAGGCCCGGGGTCACATAGGGGCTGGTGGGCTCACTCCCACCTATCAGTTTAAAGTCACTAGGAGCCCGAATACTGCATTGGCGTAGTCTGCAGGGCTCCTCCTCTTCCAAGTCATCAGCCTCCTGGACTTTTCTCTTCTTGAGGAGGAACACATTCCCCATTTTCCTGACAAACGTATCCATTCACCTGGAGAGCACACCTTTCCCATTCTCCAGGGCAGTAGCAATAGGGGAAGGACAGGGCCGACTGCTGGGGACCTGCTTCCCGTCCACCACAGCAGGGTTTCCCCTGGACCTGGTGAGCTCGCTCCCACTCACCAGGTCATGGGTCATGTAAAGGCTGGTGGGCTCACTCCCTCCCACCAGTTCAGGGTTGCCAAATGCAGCCGCACTGTAGTCAGTCAGCCTGTTGGGGCCACCTCCGTCGGGCCCAGCACAAGGGATACTGGTGAGTACCTGTGTCCCACTCACCATATCAGAAGGCATAGGGGTACTGGTGGGCTCGCTCTCACCCCCCAGTTCACAGTCCACAGGGACAACAAGAGGATCAGCAGCACTGTTTCCCGTCAGTCCACTGGGATCCTCTTCTTCATGGCCACCCACTTCAGGGCCATTCTCTGCCCTGAGGAAGACCGCAGTCCCATTCCTCAGGCCAGTAACATCCGTGCCCCTGGAGAGCACACGTTTCTCCTTCTCCAGGGCAGGGCAAACACAGGGCCTGGTGCAGACCTCGGTCTCGCCTCCCAGGCCAGACAAAATAGCGCCACTGGAGCACCGGAGTTCTTGAAAGTAGTGCTGCTGTACTGCCATTGTAAGTTGGGCCACCGTCTCTTCCAATGGGTTGGGTCCCAGGCGAGGCAACAGTTTCTTCACCCCCTCCGATACCGGATCACAGAACTCATCAAATGGGTGTTCATCTGCTGGAACTGAGCCGCCATGGCAGGGCGGGTTGGTCAGCAGGGTCATCTCTTCCAGTGGTGCAGGATACAGGTGGACTGTCCCTGGTCCCTCTCTTGCACCATGCCTTTCAATCTTCCGGAAAAGACTCTGGTAGGCTCTTTCAAGATGCCACTCCTGCTCCGCCAGGTCACAAAGTTCCCCTTCCAGCTCTGGGGTGTCATGGAGGCCCAGCACCCTCTCCCAGGAATCCCGGATATCCCAAAAATGACCGTCCGCCTTGCTGCCAAAGTTGTGGTCGCTCCACAAGAGCGCCCATACTTTTCCAGAGCTGCAGTAGTCGTAGCCATCAAGGACCCCATAGCGTGGTTCAGAGCTGTAGCCCTTCCGCTCCGCTTTATGGCGAAAGGCTGTGTACCGGTCTTGCAGACGAACCTCCTCTTCGAAGTAGCAGGCCAGACTTTCTTCCCACTCTGGTAGAGGATTGTCCCCCAACAGCGACCAGCGCAGCGCCAGTAGCTCCTCCGTCTGTCTCCAGTTGGGCACAACATAGTCCCAGGGTTGTAGCGCTGCCATCAGTAACCGGCTGGATCCCCCCAGTGGAGTGAGAGAAAAGATCCCATGAACTGTTGCTGAAACCGGGGTCAAGCCAGCGGCTATATCTCCCCCTGCTGGGCTGGTTTCAGTTCGATCCAACCGCTTGCCACCAGTGTAACAGGATCCTAAGTCCTCAGATTGACTTAGCCTGCTATGCCGGGTCTCTCTCTTGCAGGGGCCGCCAGGGAAGGGTGATGTCTCCGGTGCTCCGCTCCAGCTATCCCAGGATGGGGGTCAAAAGAAGACCCTTGATACCACCCCAAACGAACGACACAGCACGCCAGTCAGGTTCCAAAACTGAACTCACTTTATTTTGGCTGAATTCAGCTCTTTTAAGCAGAGTTAATTGCATCAAGTCAAACAGTTAACAAAAGGGCACAAAACATTCTATAATTAAATTAACATGATTAAATTTAGCAACAATGGGCACACAATGTCACAAAGGGCTGAACTTCATGGATAAGGGGCAGGGGTAAACATGAGAACAATGGAAGCTCAGACTCTCTGGAGCCTCTGCACTTTGGCCGCTTATTACAGCCAGCCAATGAGCGAGCGAGCTACCAGTTCAATTGCCCAATCCGGTGGCCGCCGACATTTCTCCATGTTATGGCAATGGAGTCCCTTTAACTTGGTTCTTAGTCAGTCAGCCAATCAGAACCGGTAGGCGGGCAACCCATCGACCAATCAGGAAGCCGCCTACTTTCCCATGTAAAGTCTATGGGGTTTTTCTGACCAGGTTGCTCCGCATAGCAGCCAGCCTATGGCTCCGTTCTACCCGTGAATTCAGTCTTTTTGGTGGAACAAGTGAACTTCCATAGTAACGGCCTAGGGTCCGTTACATGCTCCATCTATTATCAGTTGCTTGCCGGTTCACTTACAGCACCGGTAGTGTTTACGTGTACTCCAGTACGCGGGTACTGGTTCGCTCCATATATCGCCGGTTGCTTACTGCTTCCCATACAGCACTGGTAGTGTCTATGTGTACTCCAGTTCGCTCCATATATCACCTGTTGCTTGTTGCTTCTCCTATAGCACCGGTAGGGTCAATGTGTACTCCAGTACACGGGTACTGGTTCGCTCCATATATCACCAGTTGCTTGCTGCTTCTCCTACAGCACCGGTAGGGTCAATGTGTACTCCAGTACGCGGGTACTGGTTCGCTCCATATATTACCGGTTGCTTGCTGCTTCTCCTACAGCACCGATAGTGCCTATGTGTACTCCAGTACATGGGTACTGGTTCGCTCCATATATCACCGGTTGCTTGCCGCTTCCCATACAGCACCGGTAGTGTCATTGTGTAAGTCCAGTACGCGGGTACTGGTTTGCTCCTAATTCACCGGCTGCTCGCTTCACCTATATGCACCGGTAGGCCTCTGTATAGTCCATTTGTGCGACTGGTTTGCTCCACCTTTTCTCAGTCGCTGAGGCCACTTTGCTCTTGCACCAGTACTTGTTGCCTCTGGGCCCCTAGGCTGCCTTGCCCGGTATATTGGCAAGGCCGGTAGAGCCTTCTCTCTCGTTGTACCAGTTTCCTGGCTGCCTTGCCCGGTATATTGGCAGGGCCGGTAGGGCCTTCTCTCCCGTTGTACCAGTCTCCTGGCTGCCTTGCCCGGTATATTGGCAGGGCTGGTAGAGCCTTCTCTCTAGTTGTACCAGTCTCCAGGCTGCCTTGCCCGGTATATTGGCAGGGCCGGTAGAGCCTTCCCTCTCGTTGTGCCAGTCTCCTGGCTGCCTTGCCCGGTATATTGGTAAGGCCGGTAGAGCCTAATTCCATTGTGTGCCTATTCTAGGCTGCCTTACCCGGTATTGGCAAGGCCGGTAGAGCCTCTCTAGTATTATTCACCATACCACTGTTCACCATTGCTTGTACTATTACGTGTTGACATATATGTGTATTGTCAAACCCGTGAGGGTTTTCTTTCAACTTTCAATAAAGTTGTGTTTTTATCTTAACTCTGTGTCAGAGTCAAAACAAACCATGACAGTAAGCAGCAGCAAGAACAGCAGTCACAAGTGCTGCAATGACACAGGGTCATTTGCAACTGGCATCCATAACATGTCCTGCTGGCACTAGGCCAGTAGGGCACATTTCTTTTTTCCCAGAGCTTCCTTTAAATCATCCTCTACAAAAAAACTCTATCTTGTCTCTGTCATGTTACCTACCAATTTCTTATTTTATTTTTAATTTTGTTTACTTATTTTTATTTATGTGTTGTGTGCAAATTCAGTGTTCCATTGATTTCAGTGCAATTAGCTGGGCAAATAAGTGCAAAAGCATCACTTTTTGCAGGAAATAATTTTTTTATGACTTGAGTCCCTTATCGGATCTTCAAAGAGCCGATGCAGACACTTGAAGGAAAAAGTAAAAAAAGTCCACAGTAGATGTATTGATATGGCGCTCTAAGCCCCACGTCAATACATCCAAAGTATGAAAAGTGTGTCAGTAGTTAGTATAATTAACCCTATGAGTGCCAGCGGGGTATAATTACCCCGCCAGCATTCATAGGGTTAACCCGACTAAGTTAAAAAACATCCCATTAAAAGTAACACTTACCATTAATCCTGATGTCCAGTGGAGTCCTCAGCTTCCTGGTCCTCTTCCGTCCTTCTTTCTTTTCTTCCGCTTCAATTTTCTGCCTTCTCTTTATTCTTCTTTCTTCTTGCTGTAAATAAAAAATAAGTACCACCACAACACAGAAACTATGACATCTTTTAACCCTTTGAGTGGCAGAGGGGTACGCAATGCATGGGTTGCGTACCTCTCTGGCACTCTAAAGGGTTAAACATATATTATTGTGCCGTGAATATGCCTAAATGATTCTGTGACTATGTCTCCAATGCCCAAGTAGTTAATAATGCAATAAATAAATTCCATAAATAAATAAATAAATAAATAAAAACATAGCTTCTATTCTTCATGTCTCTGCCGCTGTGTGCAGCCACAGAGGCGGCAACAGTGAAGACACTGATGAGCCACACAGTACCCAGTCCTTTCCTGCACGGGACGATGCCCATTGCACACTGATGGAATAGGTACTGAGACTGCCTTTCTATATGGGCAGTCTCACTTCCAGTTCCCTCACAGACATTGGCTGGGATGTGCTTATGCACATCCCATCCAATCACACCCAAGAACAGCCACTCAAATCTGAGGGAATTGGAAGTGCTACTGCCCATATATAAAGGCAGTCTCAGTACCAATTCCCTCAGTGTGCAAAGGGCATCGATCCGAGCAGGAAAGGAGTGGGTACTGTGCAGCTCATAAGTGTCTCACACAGCGGCGGAGACATGAAGAATAAAAGATATGCATTTATTTATTGAATTTTTAACTAGTTGGGCATTAAATGGAGACATATTCACGGAATCATGGAGGCATATTCACGGCACAATAATATATGTTTTAAGCTTTTTGAGTGCCAGAAAGGTACGCGACACATTGCTTTGCAATGCATTGCGTACCCCTCTGCCACTCAAAGGGTTAAACAATGTCATAGTTTCTGCGTTGTAGTAATAATTATTTTTTATTTACAGCAAGAAGAGAGAAGAATGAAGAGAAGGTAGAAGAAAGAAGAGAAGACTGAAGGAGAAGGACAGTGGATGACAGGTAAGTGTAAGACATATGTATTATCGATGTTTGGTAGTATGTCAGACACCAGTTGTTAGCTTTTTTACCTTTAAGTTCCCAATACTGTCGTTATTTAGCGGCATTTTGGGAACTTAATGCACAAAACGGATGTTTGGCCACAAGACCTTTTCTGTGGCCTAATGTCCTTTGTGCTTTTAGCCGGTAGGACATTTGAATACCGACAGACATTTTCTTTTGTCTGTCAGTATCCATTTTGCTTTTATATCGACAACATTTGTATTGAGGCCTATATATGGTAGTTGAGGAAGACACAAAAGAGTAAAGAGCACACTGGAATAAAATAAAGACTATAAATGTATGTGAAGTATAAGGAGTGTAGCAGTTGTGATTTTAAATGGGTAGATAAATAGGCCCAAACCACTAATGCAAATGAAAATAGCTGCATAACTTAGGCATACTTTAATTATGGGAAATGTTACTTTTCCAGGTATAAACTGGCATAATGAAACCTGTCCAACAGCTAAGGGTGACAGATTGGGGAGCATCTACAGAGAAAAAATAATTTATTGGACCTAGTAATGACAAATGATGTATGTGGACAAACAGGTGAATATTTGGAAAACAGCGATTGTGACATGGTTTTGAAATTAGACTGAATAAACAAAGCTGTGTACGGTCAACCACAACTCTTAATTTTAAAAATACCTAAAACTTCAAAGTATTAACCACATCAATGCAATTCATAGACTGGGATGAACGATTAAAAGAAAAAATACTGAGGTAAATTGGCAAGAAATTCAAATCTAGGAGAACTATATTTTCCATTATATAACCTTGCGGAACAAATAAAAAAAAAGAAGAAATAACCAATGTGGTTGGATGCAGATGTAAAGTTGGAATGGTAAGAAAGAAAAGGCAGGAAGATTATTGAAGACTAAAGGAACAGAGTGTTTTTTCTTGAAATACAGGGAGTGCAACAAAAATTGTAAAAAGGCAATAGGGTTAACAAAAAAGCAGAAAATGTTGTTGGCCCAACCGAGGAAGACTAATCCAAAAGGTTTTTCAAGCACATGACTAACAAAATAAAATCTCAAGAATGAGAGCATGGGACCTTTCAAAATGAGACCTGTCAGTTGATTAGTTGAGATAAAGAATCTACTGATTATCTGTCTGTTATATTTCATATTTATTGATTCTCTTTCATCAGGCATAATGCCCTGTGATTGTTGGAAAGCTGATGTAGCACCATTTTTAACCCCTTAGTGACGGCCGCGTGCAGACGCGGCCGTCACTTAACGCCCGTCTAACATTTTTTTTTTTTTTTTTAAAACAATACGGAGTCCCCGAACGGCGCGCAGCCGCGCGGGGAGCCGGATTTCCGGGACGTACATGTACGTCCTCTGTCACTAAGTGACAGCCACACAGGACGTACATGTACGTCCTGTGTCGGGAAGGGGTTAAAAGAGGTCAAAATCCAAACCAGGAAATTATATACCTGTAAGCTTGACATCAGTAGTGCGTAAGATATTAGAATGGTTACTAACTGACAGCATTTAGAACTATGTGAAGACCAGCAATATTATTAGTAAGACCTAGCATGCTTTTATGAAGAATCGGTCATGTCAAACTAATTTACTGGTATTTTACCAATAGGTTACTGCATACACTAAAAGGCTTTCAAATTGTGAGGTGATATCTGCACATGGTTAGAAAACTGGTTAAATGATAAATGGCAGAGAGTTGTTGTAAATGGAACCTTTTCAAGTTGGTCTAACTTTGCGAGTGGGGTACCGCAGGGTTCAGCCCTGGGACCAAGACTTTTTAATTTGTTTATTAATGATCTAGAAGGGGGAATTGAAAGTAATGTCTTAATCTTTGCCAATTATACTAAGCTGTGTAAGGAAATACATACAGAAAAGGATGTTTTTTTTCCTGCGAAAGATGTAGACAAACTGTGTGAATGGGCAGAAAAGTGTGAGATGAGGTTTAATATAGATAAATGTAAGGTTATGCATTTGGGCTGTAGAAACAAACATGCTACATAAACACTAAATGGGAATTTTTTAGGAGTATTGATAGACAATAGACTTCACAGCAGTGTGCAGTGCCACTCAACTGCTGCAAGAGCAAATAGGGTAGCAAAGGGTGATATGATTACCATTTACAAATATATTTGAGGTCAATACAAAGAACTCTTCAAGGAACGTTTTACTCAAAGAGATGAGGGAAGAACAAGTGGTCATTCATTAAGAATAGAAGAAATGATCTTTCAACTAAAACAAAGGCAGTGGTTTTTTACAGCAAAGGGAGTAAAGTTATGGAATACCTTGTCTCAGGATGCTGTTCTTGCAGATACTATAATTGCTTTCAAAAAAGTAATGGATACATATATAGCACAGAACAATACTGAGAATTATGATAATTGGCTTCAAAGCTGTCGGTGCCTCCTCTCTTCCAAGTACTAAGCTGGGAGACTTCGTTTGCCAGTCCTAGCTTTTTCTGCTCTTCTGTGCATGTACTGATGTGCATTGATATCGCCATCATAATGCTATTTCCTCCAGGCCTACTTAAGGAGCACTAGGATTGGATCCGGCTCTTAGTTATAGAGTTTGCTCCTTGTGATACAGTCGTATCACCTCTGGATTTTGACCCTTGGCCTTGTTTAGACATCTCTGCATCTCATCAGCCCACCCTGACCTCAAATTTCGGACCTGAACCATTGCTTGTATTCAGCCTGCCCTAACTTTTTTGAGTGTACACTGACCAATGCAACTCTTCAGCCTGGCCTGACCTGTGGATATGGACTTTGCCAAATCTAGCCTGCCCTGTTCTCTCTTGTGCTTAGGCCTGCCATGATCTCCAGCAGCATTAGACCTACTTCTGGTATGGTGCCTAATTTTTATACTTATATATTTAGTTCTTTGTATTATTGTGTTTATCTATATCCTTTATTTGTATATGTGCACTATAAATGTATACGCTCCTCTATCTTTAGGTGGTGTGGTATTTCTGAGGTTTGGATTTTGAGGCCTGAATCTTAGGATTCACTTAGTGTTCCCTCTTGTGATCAGTTAGTGGGGGATAACAAAAGTAGATAGGATGTTGATCCAGGGAAATATCTGACTGCCAACTGGAGTCAGGAAGGGATTTTTTCCCACTTGGAATTTAATTGAAAATGGCTTCAATGTTATTTTTTTACTTCCTCTGGATCAATAGGAGTGATTTGGTATAGGCTGAACTTGATGGACACACGCCTCTTTTTCAGCCTCCTCTACTATATTACTGTCTAGATAAATTATTTTAATTGACATATACCATGTAACATGCGGTGGTAGAAAAGCCTCAATGAACAGCAAGCACAACCATACTATTTTCAGTTATTAGGTTAATAAAAAGAAGGTGTTATAGGGAGAATGGAGAAAAATTAAAATTGACATAGTACCTCTACTTGAAGCTATATATCCAAGTCTTCTTTGAGACCTTATTACAGTGATTACAAGACTACTCGCCTTAATCTACAAAGACCCCTCCACTTCAGATGGACTTTATTTAAGAAGCAAACTAAAACAAGATACTGGGTATTGAAGACCTAACAATCTGACCTCAGTAGAAGAAAACTGCTTGAATTGATACTAAGGGATTATATTCAGGAACAAATTACAAGAAAAAAACAAATAGCTGGTTTCCATTATAACTGAAATATTTTGCAAATGGCTTTTTTAGCTTTGACAAATGTTTCCATTTAATCAATTTTTGAATCACATTCCAGGTCAGAATCAGATGGGAACACTGTGTTTTGCTGGGAACTCCCCTTTGGAATCCTCGTGGATTGATACAAAATGATCCAATATAGCCTCAAGACAAGACTCCAGAAGCCCAATAGAAATGGCTGGATAATTCATGTTTCCTTTGGGCTGGGTCAGGCAGGGGAAACTGGGATGCAATATAACCTGCCCAATCCCACTGCCTGGACCCAAATGGCCCAGAGCACCCTTCCTATATCCCCATTACCCATGGATAACCCCATCACTATTAACTACTCCATTGCTGGATTATAGCAATTTTGCTTTACTGGCAAAGAAGGGATTATCATGTTAAAAACAGCCTTAACCCCCACATCAAAAACATGATATATATATATATATATATATATATATATATATATATATGTACATATATATATATATATATTCATTACAATAGACCATAGACAATAGACCAACAAGTTATAGAGCGACAAGCTGAATACAGCCTTCCATTATGCATAGCATTCACTGTCTATGAAAAACCCTTTGACTCTGTGGAAAAACCATCAATAATCAATGTCCTGATCAACCAAGTAATAGAGAGAGCTTACATCAATATCCTCCAATCAATATATGAAATGCAACTGCATCAATACAGGTCAACAATGATAAATTGCAGATCAAAATAGAAAAGACACCTGACAAGATAACACAATCTCCTCAAAACTGTATATAAGACATTTTTGCAAACTAAATTGGGACAAGAAAGAACTTAAGCTCAATGGAGACTACTTACATCAATTATATTTTGCAGACAATATCATAGTCTTTGCCAATACTCCTGAAGAACTGCAAGAATGCATTGAAGAGCTACAACATTAAAGCAAAAGTTTTGATCTGAAGATGAATATCAACAAAAAGTAATGTTTAAAGTGTTAGTAATGTCTAAAAAAAAGTTTTTTTTTGCATTTAGAAGAGCTTAAAAAGCTGATCTGAATGCAAAAACCGTATCTCTCAAACCGTTATGGTTTAAGAGATACGGGTGTTTAAAGTTTGATTTCTCCTACTGACAGCTGTAAAGCTGTCAGCAGGAGATCCGTGTCGGTTGACACGGAGGCGCTTGAGAAGTGTGTTCAGGCACACGTTTTAGACCATTACAATGAAGGGATCCCGTGTAAGTAACGAGATCACGGCACTTCTCAAGCACCTCCGTGTCGACCGAAACGGATCTCCTGCTGACAGATTTATAGCTGTCAGTAGGAGAAATCAAACTTTAAACACCCGTATATCTTAAACCATAGCGGTTTGAGAGATACGTTTTTTTGCATTTAGATCAGCTTTTTAAGCTCTTCTAAATGCAAAAAAACTTTTTTTTTAGATATTACTAACACTTTAACACAGTATTTTTTTATTTTTGTTCTTTATTTTATTAAGGATAGGTAATACGCAAGTACATAGCAGAGTGCAGTAAGATAATAAAAATAACAATTGCAATACAATGATCAGAAAATAAATAGTCTAAAGATTGTATTTATAATTAATAAAATAATGGTGAATCCTACTTCTCACAATAAAAAAAGCACAACAGAATCATAGATATAAGCAACTGGTTAGTAAATCAAAATACTTATATGGCTGACTATACATACCTCATGTTATATTTTGTGTGGTAGGTGGATTAAACTACTCATTGTAAAGACAGTGGAAAAACAACAACTACAATATAAATACAAGTAATAGTTATAAAGAAAATTGATACAAAGATCCGGCCAATCAAATTAAGATAAACCACAGTGGAATCTTACAGTGGACAGAATAAATAATGAATAAATGATGAATAAACTAACTTCCTATATGGAGGAACTGACACATCCAATACATACCTACGTAGAGAGAGAGAGAGAGAGAGAGAGAGAAAGAATGCCCAAAGCTTTCAGCTTAGTCAAGACAAAGAACAAAACATCTAAAATGTGTGAATGGCAATGAGAATACATCACAAATATAAACCATGTAACCTTAGATGTGCTGGTTGCAATTCACCATCAGGTGAGACTACAAATATTGTGCTTTTAAGGGGGAATGCACAGGGCCGGATTTACATCTCAGGAGCCTGTAGGCACAGAATTCTGAAGCCCCCCGATTTTCCAACTCCACTGGACATCAGCTCCATATTGCCCTCCATCAGCTCCATATTGCCCCTCAAATTGCCCCCATCATCTCCATATTGCCTCCATCAGCTCCAACTTGCCCCCCATCAGGTCCATATTGCTCCTCACATTACCCCATCATGTCTATATTGCCCCTCACATTGCCCCCTTCATATGTCCATATTACCCCTCACATTGCCCCCATCATGTTCATATCCCCTCACATTGCCCCATCATCTCAATATTGCCCCTCACATTACCCCCATCATGTCCATATCCCCTCACATTGCCCCCATCATCTCAATATTGCCCCCATCATCTCCATATTGACCCCCTTTTCCTACCTTGCTGGAGAGGAGAGGTATGTGACTCCTTTGGCACACAGCTGTAACTGCTGGAGCTCCCGCACGGTCTGTAATGGAGAGCACTGCAAATCCGGCCCTGGGAATGCAAGAAATGTGCGGAATCACTATTTATAGTAGATTTGTGATGGCAAAATGTGTCACACCAAAATATTACTGATTTATGAATGGTTTTTCAGAATTAGCAAATCGTTGTGCTTTTTTGTGAAGGGGTTTAAAAAAATAGACATGGCTAAAATGTCCACCTTTTTGTGAGAGGATTAGTGATTGCATCTAATTCAGCAAAGCAATTTGCACACATTTTTATACATTTGGCTAACTTTGCCTATAATTTAGGCACATTTGCTAGCTTTGCTGCTCATTTAGGAGCAGGTGCTATTCAGCATCACAGTGTTAGTATGTTTCTTACATCAAAACGTGAGCAATCACAAATAACACATACATTTATGGCTTTCAAAGAATAGCGAATACTCCACTCTCTTGCATTCTGCCCTAAGTCCAAATTATATTTGTTGACAAAATGCATATCAGTAAAACAATACGTTATTTAAATGGGGTTCAGGTCGTACCTTGCACATCTCATCTCATTGCTTCCTCTATTGGTCCCCCATCAGCGAGAAATTATATGAATATGAGATGATGATTGAATGGATGATGATGGATGATGAATAATGAAACAAAGGTAACAACCTTTACTGCTTTAAAAATCATATATTCTGACCAGATGGATGATGTAGTATATGTACAAACTAGCTAAAATATTGTGAATACTTTAAAACATACCATTTTCCTATAATTGCTATACTTTGCTATACTTTTTTAAGTACAATGGTTGCATTATTATCATTCATATCTGCATGAGTTTTTAATTGTGTAAGTCAACTTATACCACAAAAAACACACTTTTATTTTTTCTCTTCAGTGCTGCTCTTTTTCATCTTTCTTACACATTTATCTATGAGGTTGATCAAAGCAAGGGTCAGACAGAATCAGGAAACAAAGCTTGGGACAGTTGGACAGCATAAACACTTTGTACATTCACTGCAGTGCTTGCTAGACTGCTTGATATAGACCAAGGAGGAATGACCAGGAGAGCAACCAGGTACACAAGCTGAGCAAGAGTGAATGGAGTAGGTAAGTCTAGGAAAAGCAAACAGAATGGCAAGTAATAGCAGATAATTAAATATAATGTATTGTTTGCTACTGGAACATCCTCTTTGGGAAGCCAAAATAGGATTTCAGTTCTCATGACTAAAGAAAAACTATATAAGGCTACGCATGTACCAAGAAATTGTAGCCTGCCATGGTAACCCCTAGAGAAATGAATAAAATACAATAAATTAAACTCATTAATATACTGCACATAGGCTCACTACACAGAAAACTGATTTTAAAGGGATAGTAATGTTTCACAATAAAAGCAGCTCCAATTAATCTTCATAGTATTTGGGCCATGGAGAGTGTTATTTCAATACTGTCAGAGTTGTAGTTCAAGAGTAATTGAATGATAAAGTATCTCCCTTGTGCCCCATTTACTGATGTAACATTGCTCACCTCAGAGCAGCAAGACTGTCTTGATGGATCGAAGCAAGGGACAATCTTCAGGGAGCATAACGAAAAACCTGTCAAGGGGGTGGGTTTTCCTTACGCTCACAGTAAGAAGATTGTCCCTTGCTGTAAGCTGTTTGGTCTCGGGACCAGATTCCACATCTGAGGGGAGGTGGCTTACATTAGGTAAAAAAGGCAGGAGAGGGATACTTTATCATTCAATTACTCTTGAACAACAACTCTGACAGTATTGAAATAATTCTCTCCATGGCCAAATACTATGAAGATTAATTGGAGATGCTGTTTTTGTGAAGCATTACTATCCCTTTAACCACCTTCTGATGCCAGAATACATCTTATAGCTAACTGTATTAGTTCTCAAGGGGCGGCACTTCTACAACACACTTTTGCTGAATTATATGTGAATCAAGTTATGTAAAGTGATGTAAAATTTACAGAAACAAAAGTCAATAAGTTCATGAAAATTGTATTACTATGTCCATTATGGAAAGTGTACTGCTGTACTAAAGTTTGATGTTAACACTTGTTAGAGGTCAACTGGCTTCACATTTTCTGTAATCTTAAAAGTCTCTGTTCAAAATTAATATTACTAAACCTGTTGAGGATTCACAACTTCATTTAAGTAAGTTACATGCACACTTGCTAATCCTTAATACAAACCTTGCTAAATCAGGCCAGACCCCTCCCACATTTGCGTACCAATAACATTTATACATTCTGATCACATAAAATAAAGGAATTTGTTCTTTATAACATGTTAATTTTACTTATGAAAATCTAGTTCATCCAGATGCTAAGAAGTTAATCAACTTTAAATCAAGTCAGATGGCTTGATAAAACCATCAAGAGTCAGCAATATGGGTATCAAGAATAATAACTATATAGAAGGGTATGCAGGCACGGTATTTGCATGCTTACCTTGCCAATTAGGTATGGAAAAATATATATTCTGCACATCTAACCGGAATGTTTTCACAAGTTGTGGACCTTTTAAGAAACTGGGTTGTTTTTCTATACTTAAGAGAAAAAAGTTAAATGGTGTTTCTGTTGGATATCAGCCGTTTAATTTCATGGTTTAGAACACTACATCTTTTTAAACTGTATGCACTAAGAACAACATTGGCTTCTAAAATATTCTTTAAAGAGCACATATATTGACTGGATGTGGCGTTCTGGTCTAGGGAACGTTAGACTGGTGGTTAAATTATAGGGCTGAATTGAAATTTTGTGTGAACCACTAGCTCCTTGGGTGATCTTTGCCCAGTTAAAATCATTAAAAGAATTTAATTAAAAAAATCAGCATGCACATTGAACAGGATGATGATGTATTAGGAAGCTATCTTACTATGTCATTTTTTGGTGGAGGGACATTTAATATTCCAATTAATGAGCAAAATGTGGTTCAGATCAAGCAGGAATGAATAATGTTTTAACCCCTTACTGCCCAAGGACATACATGTACGTCCCAAGCGGATGTCCCAGGTGGATAGACGATGTACATGTATGGAAGTCGTTTAAAAAAATGAAAAAAAAAAGTTTGGTGGGCGTTAAGTGCCAGCCGCGTGCGCGCGCGGCCAGTCACTAAGGGGTTACAAATGTTTACATACATCATTATCCATAATTACAGATATATTGTAAGTACATATATTGGTGAACATGTAGTTACATGTTTAGGAAATAGTAGGATCGCAATTTTGCTCTAGGGAGGCCTAATTTAAATATGTAATATCTAATATCTGCCTTATCTTCAACAAAAATTTGTTGTTTTGTTTTTACAGCATATTATATATTTTTTCATCCTATTTATTTTATTTTTAAATTTTTTACATTTTATTTTTTCCTCATACATTACACAATATAATTTATGCAATACAAATTAAATTCAACTTGTATTTTTAAATATAGTATTCACACTTTTTTTAAATACATTATTTTTTAATACATTTTAGGAGGTGTAGGTAATGCATATTAGTAGATGTTTAAATGTGGCATACAGATATTGGGGTGCTGGACAGAGAAATTCCCCTGACCCTGAAGTTCGATATCCTGTCAATTTTCCCTGATTACCTAAACACTAACCCTGTTAAATTTCTTTTAAGGGATACCCTTGTTATGCACATAAAATAGTTACTATGGCATGGATGTCTGCCTCTCCACCCTCACGTGAACATTGGATGAATCTGGTGGCCCACAATGTGCTGCACTACCACTTAATGTATACTCACAGAGGGGTCCTGCACAGGTTTCATCCCATTTGGGGAGCATGGATATCCCACTTTGGGATCAATTCTTCTTACTAGTTGAGTGGCACCGAGATTCATCATCTGGACTTCATGCTCGATCTACCTGACCAGGTGTTGGGGTCGGAGTGCCTGGGGTGTTGGGGGGTGCAGTGGCCTGATTGGCGAGAGAGACCTTCCCCCCCTTTTTTTTTCTGTTGTTGTTGGGGTTTTTGTTTATAAAATACAAAAATACTTGGACACTTCGGGATGATTGACTTTTATTCCATATTCCTTTGTCTGTTTTCTTAATTTTTATGCATGTCTGGTAATGGTATTGTATTGCCATCATTGATTAATTTAATGCATTGTACTTGTTCTGTACTGTATCTTGAAGATGTCCTTAACAGGGGTGGGCGTAAGGTCCAGTCGTGTTCCCGAAAAAAAATCAGCAAAAAGCACGCTGTTGTCTGCCTTTTCACGGAAAATCCGCCCACTGGCAAATATTCTTCAACATTTTTTCCATGGCTAGAGAGTTTACACCCATTGATTTACATGTTTAATTGCCTTTTCACTTCAAAAACCTGACATATTCCAAGAAGTGAAACACAATATAAGCATCTACAGAGCATTATAGATGTGCTGTGCTGTTCTGCTGTGATCTTGAGGCAAAATTGAGGCAGGAGAGGCTCATAGTGACTGCTATCACTATGAGAAAGTTTAAAACTAGTAAAAGGAGGAACTGGAAGGACCCTTATGTGTTAACTGAGTCTGAGGAGGAGAAAGAAGTGACCACTATAGAACCAATGCTGGCCAGTCCCCCTAAATCACCCCTAGGGATCTTGGGGAAATTAATGTCAAGTGAGGAAGAAGAGTGTAGTAGTGAGAACAGGACAGGTCAGTTGCCTGTGCCTGATGCCAGATGTGCTGCCCCTGCTGCCACTATTGCTGTGCCTGCTGTCAGACTTGCTGAGAGCAGTACTGTGCCTGCTGCCAGACATGCTGCCCCTACTGCCACCAGTGCTGTGCCTGCTGCCAGTGCTGAAACTGCTGCCACCAGTGCTGAACCTGCTGCCAGTGTGTCTTGTAATACTCAGGAGGGTGGGAGGAGAAGATGATACCAAGTGTGACACCAAGGGACCTTAAGTCGCACTTACCATCCCCACGCAGTCCCACTAGTGCTAGTACTACTACTACTAAGAAGGTCCAGCAGCTTGTTAGTGTTAGGAGTGAAGGAGGGGGTAATCATCCTATTACTAGTGACTATGAGGAAGAAGACTCAGAGGCTGAAATTGATGTGGGTGGTGTTAATGGTAGTACTAGTAAGAAGGCAGAATTGTTACCTAGCAGCAATAATATCACCCCCACCAGGAGCACAGATCAGCTGCCTGTGCCTGCTGCTAATGCTGCCAGTCTGCCTTCTTCAGGTCACCAAGAAAGGGCAAGTGTGGCATTAGAGGACCCTCTGTCACATTTCTTGTCACCTCCTCCAACCAGCAGTGAGATGACTGTAATAGAGCAGCAGCATGGAGGGACTACTGATGGTGGTGGTGATGATGATGGTGGAGAAGCTGAAGTGGAAGAGACATTGATGGCCTTTTAGCTCAAACTGAGACTGAATGGGAGACAGGGATGGGGATGGGTATCACCACCACCACCAGCAGCAGTGAGCTTTTGCAATTTGTGGAATTTGCACCTCCTCTAATTCCTGCTGTTGCTGAGTTGCAAGGGCAGCAGGATTCTGAGGAGCAGGCTAGTGTGCCACAGACAACCGTGGACACAGTGGGAATAGGGTCAGCAAGTAAGGCGGGACTAGGACAGGTTCCACTTGCCAGCAGCAGCAATACTCCTGGTCCTAGCTGCAGTGCTGATTCTGAGGCAGTAGCAGCAAAGGCAGCAACATCTCCTCTGCCCCAGACAGTGAAGGAGAATGTGGAGGAGAAGAAGAAAGAAGCCATTCTTCTCCACCTTTCCCCTCCCCCTGAAGTCATGGGTGTGGGACTATTTTTCTCTTGGGGCAGGAACAGTGCAGTCATCTGCAACAGCACTGTGCACAAAGTCAGTGAGACGGGGAAAGGAGGGAACGCTCCTTGGCACAACTGCCCTGATAACATACATGAAACACAGATACCATGACATTTATGTCAAACATGTTAAAGTCAAACACCCACCACAAAAAATCAAGCACTGCTGTTGCTGTACCCCCCAACACCAAAAGGCAACAAGAGGTGAGGCAGAGATCAAAGAGGTTGAATAAAAGAGAAACCCAGGCAGATGCTTAAAGTTTGATGACGAGCAAAACAACTAGCTCCTTCTTGCACCTTCTTGCTCTAGGGTAACTACATCTTCTGCCAATCCAGCTTGTTCATTGTTACCTTCCCCTCCAAGTGATAGCCACTCTGTGGCTATCACTGTGGCAGTTCATGTCCACCTGTTGCACACTGTGTGGAAATGTGGTGGAGGAGAATTGCAAGCAGGGCATCAAGCGGTATCTGAGGAGATTCCATCCAGCAAAATATGCTAAGCTGGTGGCAGGGAAGGTTCATTATTACTATCAAACTGTCAGCTAGTTGTCATGTGTCCTTAGCAGTTTGTGTATAAGGGGCATAGTGACAGCAGCAGTACTTGGTTTCTGGTGTCATGGTGCTTGGATAGAGTTGTGCCAGCTGTTATTTACCACACACACACACACTGTGCACATTGCAGTTGCTGATGAGAGGCACAGTTCCTGCTCAGAAGGAAAACATTTCTGTTCTAGTAACAACACACCCATGGTTTTGGAGGAGGGGCAGGTGGAGAAGAATTATTAGTCAACTTTGTCTTTTCTCCACATACACCTAAAGTTTTGGGGCTAGATATGGTGCTGCTACTGCCTCAGTAGCATCACTGGAGCTAGTCTTAACAAGCTGAACCCTCATCACCCATGTTACTGCAGTTGTTGATCCCATTCCCTTTGAGCTACCTAATCATTCTGCTGCTTAAACAATTCAGCAGCAAGAACAGCAGTTGTGAATCCCGCATCTACATCAGGGTAATTAATAAAGGCCAGTGGCCACTGACCACCATGACATGACCTGCTGGCACTAGGCCAGTAGGGCTTTTTTTTTTTCTCAGGGCTTGTGCGTTAAAAGAAAAAAAACATAGGCCTACTAAAAAAGAAACAATTTTTGGGGACTTGTTTCTAACAAGCCCAAGTCCTACAAATAATAGTAACATAGTAATTTAGGTTGAAAAAAGACTTGCGTCCATCTAGTTCAACCTTTTCCTATTCCTGTTTACCATCGTTGATCCAAAAGAAGGCAAAAAAACCCTCCTCAATTAGCAATTTAAAATTCTGCCTTGAATGGGGGGAAAAAAATTCCTTCTTGATTCCAAATGGCATTCAGATTTCTCCCTGGATCAACAAGCCCCAACTAAAGATTCATCCCAATACTAACGTACATAGCCCTCAATGTTATGCTCTTTTAAATAAGTATCCAGGCCCCTTTTAAAGGCATCTAATGTTTTCAATAGCACCACCTCCTCAGGCAGTGAATTCCATACCTTTATCGTCCTTACTGTAAAGAAACCCTTCCGCTGTTGTAAATTAAATCTCCTTTCCTCAAGTCTAAGCGGGGGGCCTCTTGTCCTGTGTACTGTTCTGTTAATGAACAGGTCTTTGGAGAGCCCTTTGTATGGGCCCTGAACATATTTATATAGTGTTATCATATCCCCTCTAAGATGCCGTTTCTCTAGTGTGTACAAGTTTAACTTTTCTAGCCTTTCTTCTTAACTAAAAATCTCCATTCCCCTTACTAGTTTTGTAGCCCTCCTCTGCACTTTCTCTAGTTCCATAATGTCCTTTTTCAGAAAGGGCGCCCAGAATTGAACAGCATATTCTAAGTGGGGTCTTACCATGGACCTGTAAAGAGGCATAATTATATCTTCCTCCCTTGAGTCAATACCCCTTTTAATACATGCCAATATCTTATTGGCCTTTGCAGCTGCCAGTTGGCACTGCATGCTACTGCTAAGTCTATTGTCTACCATTACTCCCAAATCCTTTTCATTTGTAGATTTCCCCAGAGAAACACCATTTAAACTATATGTTGCATTTTTATTATTATACCCAAAATGCATAACTTTACACTTGTCTATATTGAATCTCATTTGCAACTTGCCTGCCCAGTTACTCAATTTGTCCAAATCCTCTTGTAATGAAGACACATCCAGTTCAGACTTTATTACCTTACTTAATTTTGTGTCATCGGTAAACACTGATACATGACTCCCTATGCCCTCTGGGAGGTCATTAATAAACAAATTAAAAAGAAAAGGACCCAGGACAGATCCCTGAGGTACTCCACTTATCACGTTTATCCAACTGGAGAACTTGCCATTTACTACCACTCTTTGCATTCTATCTTTCTATCTTGCATTCCTAATGGTTCTTTAGGGCTTGTACCAAACAAGTCTAAGTCCTACAGATCAATGTTTCCTCATGGCTTGGGTCTTTAATAAGTTTAAGTCCTACAAATCAAGGTTTCCTCAGGGCTTGGGTCGCTCTAACAACAAATCTTACAAATTCTTCTCTAGAAAATACTCTGTCACGTCAAGTATCAGTCTGACCCAGTGGCAGCTTATGTCTTTATTATGTTACATATACATTTCTTATGTTATTGATTTATTTTTTAACTAACTGCCTCCCCAATGCCAGTCAACAACCCCCCAAAACAAATTGCCTGTTCAACTGATTCTTTCCCCAGACTCCACCAACACAGGCACCCTCCTCAGACCCCATTATAGCATGTATTATGGGGTATTTTTAATTGTATTTAGTATTTATTTTTTATTAACTGCCTCCCCAATCCCAGTAAACAGAGCCCCCAATAAAACATTCACTATAAACAGATTTTTCCCCACACTCCAGACACCCTTATGCCTCATTTATACCATGCCTTTGGGAAATAAAATAACATTTGCTATGTGTTGTGTGTGCCAAAGACAGAAAAATAACACAAGCAATAAAGAGCTGTATTTTGGGTTATTATAATTAATTTTTATTTCATCAAATCCCCCAATCAGCTCTCAGTTTAGACAACACCTAACAACACCTAACCCAAAATACAGATCTGTATTACTTGTGTTATTTTTCTTTCTTTGTTATAATATTTACAGACATGCGGTGACTAACATTCAAATCAATACACTTCATCCATTTACAATATATATATATATATATTATATGTGTTGTGTGTAAATTCAATGTTCCCATTGATTTCAATGGAATAAGCTCTGTGAAAAAAGAGGAAAACTGCACTTATCATGGGAAATTCTTCGCCAAGCAGGAAGTGCCATTATTCACCGATTTTAGTTTGAGGAACAAATTTTCGCTCACCCGTAGTCCTTAATAAAAATACAAAAAAATTTGATATACAGATACCCAAAATATTAATAAGATTTGCAGCTCAGTTATTATGGCATACATATATATTACACTGACTAACCATATAAGCATATGGACCTGCAGAGCAGAGGAAGAATTTTGGGGTTCTGAGTACTGGATCAGTGGATAGATACAAAATGCAATAAGCAGGATCTATCACGGTCCCCGTGATTCCCTGTCACTCTCTGTGATGGTGCTCGTCCATTGGAGGAGGTTGATTGGCCCACCCAGGGTGTCCCTTTATATACTGGGCCTATGGCACCTGTCAGGTGCCCTTTCGTGGTGTTCCTGATCCTGCGCCATTGTTGCTGTGTTCCTGCGTTCCTGTGTACCGACTCGGCCCGTCTGACTATCCTGCTGTTCCTGCTCCGTGACTGACCCGGTTCTGGCTGACGTACCTGCTCCGTGATTGACCCAGTTCTGGCTGACGTTCCTGCTCTGTGATTGACCCGGTTCTGACTGACGTTCCTGCTCCGTGATTGTTTCCTGTGTTCCTGCGAGATTTCGATCGCCTGCTGGCGACATTCTGTACTGTGCGGGTAGTATTGCCCTGACTGATCACATCCCTGCTGCTGAGCTGTTGCCTCCGTGTCCTAACCTGTCAGATACACTTGCTGTGCTGTTTGCCTCCGATATTGAACCTGTCTCTGTACACTTGCCAAGCTTGCTGCCGTTCTATCTGAGCCATTAAACACTTGATGAGCTTGTTGCCTCCATCACCGAGCCTATCCGTTGACACTAGCAGAGCAGTACTCCAACTACGGTGTTCGTTCCTTGCAGTTGTTGCACCGCGTGGTGCTATTGAGCATACCGTTAGCTCATGCAGTGTGTTGCTCCGTTTCTGCACCGGAAGGGTGTCTTGGCTCTGGTTTCCAATTGCTCACTGTGTTCTACTACCCTATCGCACTAGGCAGTGCTTTGGCTCCCGATATACGCTTGTGCAGTGTCTCCTCCGTTGCGGCACCCAAGGGGTGTACTTGGTTCTGGTCCCATTGGCACATGCAGTGTCTCCTCCGTTGCCATGCCTAAGGGGCGTCCCTGGCTCTGGTTCCATTAGCTCCAGCAGTGGCTCTCCTCCATTATTGCACCCTAGTGGTGCGATTGGCTCTAGCTCTAGTCAGTCCTTGCTGTACCATTGGGCACATTAATACAGCTATCTGAGAGTGATTCAGTTCAGTCGCATACTGTACCTTCCTATTGCACCACCACTGGGACTGTTTATATCCACTGGGCGTTGGCTTATCACCACCACAGAGCCTGATCTTATTGCTTTGGCATTAACCCTTGTTCCTGCATTGATTCTGTTGAGTGCTATTTGCTCCTTCTATATTGGGCCTGTACTACAGCCATTACTTGTCTATACCTGCTATACCTGTTCTGGCCCCCAGGGGTGCTGTTCCTTAATTTTACCTCAATTAAACTGTGTTTTATTTTTAACCTTGGTCTGAGTGTCAGAAAACCGTAACAGGTCATGTATTGGAACAATGACTGACTGGAAGAGGGCAGAGAAGTTAGTGCCACCAAATACAGGACTGCAGACGGGAGGTAAGAAACTAGATAAGAGGCTGTTGCTGATTGGACTGAGGCTGAATATAGATAATAACACTATGACCAGGCAGGTTGGAAAAAATGAATGAATTAATATGTTTTTTCATATGGCGCCACAAGTGTATGCAGCACTTTACAATTTAAGGGTTTAAACAATACAGGGTTACAGGTGCTTTGTAGAGTGAAACATTAGGTGGGAGGTCCCTGCCCGAAAGCTTACAATCTAAGGTGGTAATGGGAGACATACAGAGTACATAAGGGTCAAGTGCTGAATACAGTTCTAGTTCTGATGATGATAGAGGACATCAGTAAGGTAAATAACTTATAAAAGCGTTCATTGTACAACATCAGTGCCTTCTAGCATGTTGAGATTTTATCCATGAGGTGCATTTTTAAGTGAGATTTGAAGGTTATCAGAGAGGTGCAGTGGCGCAGGCTGGATGGTAGAGCATTCCATATATATGGAGCAATGAGAGAAAAAGGTTTGATAAGTGACAGGGCTGTAGACACAAAAGGAGCTGAGAGAAGACAATCATTGGCCGAACGTAAGTGGTGGGATGGGGTATGTGACAGAACTGTGGCGACTATGGGAGATATTGGTGTGTTAGAGACTATTTCTACCCAAAAGACTAACAGCCATAGACTGAGTTGCTTCCAATACATTTCTGGAGTGCAGAGATGGTGGGGGATGGGCTTTGCTTCCACTCTACTCCAGGTATGTGCTAAGGAATGTTAATTGATTCCTGCTGTGCTTCCTTGACCAATCAGAGCAGGTTATTGATGAGCCAGTTAAGAATGTATGATTTCAAGTCTTAATCTGCATTCTTATCCTGATAAGGATGCTGGTGACTGATTGGTCAAGCATAGAAACACTGTCCCAAGTATTCGTTTGCATGCTGATCTAGATAAGAGTCTCTGTAGCGTATATAACCTGTGTGTTTGAGTCAATAAAAGAGAGTTCTTCCCTTCATCAAGACTCGGCTGATGTTTGGGAACAGGAGGGTCAGTTTACTATTGGAGTGTTATTCTGAGGGAGAAGGGAACTATAAAAGAGGTATCCAGCTTATGATACGAGGTGTCACGTTACAACTGGTGGCAAGCGGCGGGATTCGGCTTATCCCAAGGAACTGAAACTGAGACCAGCATCCAGGGGGAGATATAGCCGCTGGCTTGACCCCGGTCTCAGCAACTTAGAGAGCAGTGGATGAAACAGCAGCAAAACTGAGACTAGCATCCAGGGGGAGATATAGCCGCTGGCTTGATCCCGGTCTCAGCAACCGAAACTGAGACCAGAATCCAGGGGGAGATATAGCCGCTGACTTGACCCCGGTCTCAGCAACAAAGCGGGCAGTGGATGAAGCAGTGCTACGACCGGCTGAAACCTAGCACTCTAAAAGACTTGCTGGAAGCAAGGGGACGAGTGGCAAGTAACAAGCCAAAATCCGTTTTGATAACAGAACTGATGGAATCGGACCAAGCCAGCACCGCATCCCCCGCAAGCATGGAGGAGACAGAGTTCCAGAAAGATGTAAAATGGCGAATTGCGCTACTGGGACCAAATCCGGCACCAGAATTGGTCGTTCAAATCATGGCCCAAGCTACAGAGGCGCTCAAATTCCGGGCCTCGGGGCATGTGGGGGTGACAGCATCCGTTACCGGTTCAATAATCGGGAACCGTCGGAAGCTACCCTATGCAGCATTTAAAGCATTCATGGATGGGGAGGATGACATTGACGATTTTTTGGAGGACTTTGAAAGGCAATGTGGCATCCAAGGACTAGAGCCTGAGGACTGGCCCTCCATGTTAAGTGGCAAACTCAGCGGTCGAGCCGCTGCCGCTTTCTGGGCTATACCCCAGCATGACCTAGCCTGTTATGAAAGAGTAAAGGAAGCCTTGCTAGCCCGCTACGCCATAACCCCAGAAGCTTACCGCAGGAAATTGAGGGGGATGCGGAAAGGAGCTAAAGATTCACATGTGGAGTGGGTTTGTCGGATGCACCGGGCTGCCTCCAACTGGTTGAAAGGGTGCCAAGTAGTGTTGAGCGAGCGTGCTCGGCCGATGCTCGGATCGGCTCGAGCATCGCTCTGCTCGGCACATGGCGGTACTCGTACGAGTACCGCCATGTGCTCGCCCGACATGTTCGGGTGAAGAGGATCTGTGCCGGAAGAGGCACAGATCCGAAGACGCTCCGCTGGACCACCAGGGAATGGAGGTACGGGGGCATTGCGGAGATGAAGGGGGCATTGCGGAGATGAAGGGGGACATTGTGGAAGAGGGGCATAGACTCTATGCCCCTCTTCCACAATGTCCCCCTTCATCTCCGCTATGCCCGTCTTCCACAATGTGCCCCTTCATCTCCGCTATGCCCCTCTTCCACAATGTCCCCCTTCATCTCCTATGCCATAGAGGAGATGAAGGGGGACATTGTGGAAGAGGGGCATAGCGGAGATGAAGGGGGACATTGTGGAAGAGGGGCATAGACTCTATGCCCCTCTTCCACAATGTCCCCCTTCATCTCCGCTATGCCCCTCTTCCACAATGTCCCCCTTCATCTCCGCTATGGCATAGGAGATGAAGGGGGACATTGTGGAAGAGGGGCATAGCGGAGATGAAGGGGGACATTGACCAGGCACCCTCCGCTCATCAGAGCAGGGGGTGCCTGGTTTAATGCTCGAGTGCTCCCATTCATTTGAATGGGGCTCGGGTGCTCGGCCGAGCACTCGAGCATCAGGGGGTGCTCGGTCAGAGCACCCGAGCACCCGAGCATCGGGGTGCTCGCTCATCCCTAGTGCCAAGCAAAAACCTTGGAAGATGTTCTGCAAATATTGTTGCTGGAAAAATTTTTTGACATGGCAACGACAGAGGTGAAAGAGTGGGTAAGGGATAGAAAACCCATGACAGTGGAAGAGGCTTCCAGGCTGGCGGATGAATTTATGGATGGCAGAAGACCAGAGCCAGTTGCACTCAAAGTGCCTTTTATTCCAAGACCAATAAACCAGACCACATCAGGGAGTACGCAGTCTCGAGCAGTGCCCCAGGGGCCGGGACCCAGCCGGCCGGTCAACCGCAGGCCGACAGGAGTGACTTGCTTCAAATGCAATCAAGTAGGACACTACCAGAGTAACTGTCCCAAACCTGCCCGAGGCACTGGAGCTAGAGGCGCTGTCCACTGTTTACAGCAGGATACCCTGCTGGGGGAAGAGGAGTTGGGGTTGGTGCTACATGAAGTAAATTCCTTGCAAGCAGCCAGGGATAACCGGGCACATCACCGACAACTTGTGCAAATTAACGGCCAGTCTGCTAGGGGTTTGCGAGACACTGGAGCTACCCTGACGTTGATTCAACCGCACCGAGTCAGACCGCACGGGGCGAACCGTGGCCATCAGGGTGGCTGGGGGTGCTATCCACAAGTTGCCTACAGCCCGAGTGCACTTGGATTGGGGAGCAGATTCCCGCTATGTAGAGGTGGGAGTCATGCAGGAGCTACCAGCTGAGGTACTGCTGGGAAATGATTTGGGGGACCTGACGTCCCAGTTTGGTCCCCGCATCGAGGAAGCCGCTCACCCAGTGACCACCCGCTTACAAAGTCGAAGGACTGATCCCTCTCACAGTGAAGAACCACAGGTGAGAACACCATCCCCTAGCCAGACAATTCCAGTCCCTCTAGCCTGGGGTAACCCTGAGGACTTTAAGGGGGAACAGCTAGCAGACCCGACGTTAGAGGGGTACAGGAAGAGAGCAGACACTCCGAATGAGGGGGAAGGGGGTGAAGCCATTGAATGGCATCATGGATTACTCTACCGAGTATCCGGAGGAGTGGAGCCAGGTTTGGCACAGGTTCCCCACTGGCAGTTAGTTGTTCCCCAAAAATACCGCAGGGAATTACTTCACCTCAGCCATGATATTCCCCTGGCAGGCCATTTAGGTTTACGGAAAACAGGGCACCGATTAACGCAAACGTTCTTCTGGCTTGGAATCTCCAAAGATGTACGAGAGTTTTGCAGGACCTGTGAGGTGTGTCAGAGAGTCGGGAAAAGGGGGGATCGGGCCCCGGCCAAACTGCGCTCGCTCCCTATAATTGAGGAACCATTCCATAGGGTAGCGGTAGATCTGGTAGGACCCTTAAGTAAACCCAGCCCCTCCGGCAAAAAGTTCATCCTCACCATAGTAGACTATGCGACAAGGTACCCGGAGGCGGTGGCGCTAGCCAACACTAATGCAGAAACTGTGGCTGAGGCTCTAATGAAAGTATTCTCCCGAGTAGGGTTCCCTAGAGAGATTTTGTCAGACAGAGGAGCCCAATTCACAGCGGAGGTTACCCAGCAACTCTGGCTCCTATGTGGAATAAAGCCACTGTTTAATTCCCCCTATCACCCACAAACAAATGGTCTCTGTGAACGTTTTAACGGCACGCTCAAGCAGATGATCAAGACCTTCACAGAAACCTATAAAAACTGGGAAAAGTTTTTACCCCACCTACTATTTGCGTACCGAGAGGTACCCCAAGAATCCACCGGTTTTTCCCCCTTCGAATTGATATATGGCCGGCGCGTCCGGGGCCCGCTAGACTTGATCAGGGAGCATTGGGAGGGAGATGTAGGAGCCGATGGGTTGACTATTGTATCCTATGTCTTGGAGCTGAGGGACCGGCTGCAACAACTCACGGCATTCGTCCGTGAGAATTTGCAGGCGGCCCAAAGGTGCCAACAACATTGGTATGATCGAGGTGCCCGAGACCGGGTCTTCCACATTGACCAAAAGGTGTTAGTCTTGAAGCCAACCCGGCAAGATAAACTCCAAGCTGCATGGCAGGGTCCCTACCGGGTAGTGGAACGAATCAGTGACACTACCTACGTGGTGGCCCGGTGCTCAGATGAAAGGGTCAAGCGGACTTTTCATATGAATATGCTTAAGGAGTTCAGGGAGAGACCAGAGGAAGTGGCGGCCATATGTGCGCCAGCCACTGAGGACAGTGAGAATATTCCCCTCCCAGACTTATTGAGTAGTACCCCCAGCACACTACAGCAAGTGGTTTTAGGGGATAAACTCACAGAACCCTAGAAAACTCAGGTGACCCAGTTGCTACAGGAAAGAAGCGAAATGCTGTCTGCCACACCGGGATATACAACCTTAGCGGTCCACAAGGTGGAAACACCTGGTCAGGAACCCCTGCGGCAAAGACCCTATCATATTCCTGAGGCAGTTAGGGAACACCTGAAGACAGAGCTAAGGGAAATGTTGGCCTTAGGGGTGATAGAACCGTCGCAGAGTCCGTGGGCTTCACCGGTAGTCCTGGTGCCGAAACAAGATGGCACCACACGCTTCTGCGTGGATTATCGTAAGCTCAACGACGGGACTACCACAGACGCTTACCCTATGCCCCGGGTAGACGAGCTCTTAGATAAGATCGCGGGAGGGAGCTATCTGTCCACACTGGACCTGTGCAAGGGGTATTGGCAGATCCCCCTGGACCAGGAGGCCATCCCAAAATCGGCCTTTGTCACCCCATTCGGCTTGTACCAGTTTAAGGTCATGCCATTTGGGATGAAAAATGCCCCCGCCACGTTTCAGCGGATGGCCGACCGACTCCTGGAGGGTCTGCAGGACTTTGCGTGTGCGTATCTGGATGACATAGCCATATTCAGTCGCACATGGGAAGATCACCTCGGGCACTTGTCTGCAGTGTTGGACTGGATTAGGGAAGCGGGACTGACCTTACGGGCTGACAAGTGTAACCTCGGCATGGCCGAGGTGCAGTACTTAGGACACCGGGTGGGTTCAGGGAAACAACGACCCGAGCCCGCCAAGGTAGAGGCCATAGCCAAGTGGCCCCAACCCCGAACCAAAACTCAAGTACTGGCATTTTTAGGGACGGCAGGGTACTATTGGAGTTTTGTACCCGACTATAGTGCCATCGCCAAACCACCAACTGACTTAACCAAGAAACACCTCCCCAGACAAGTACGGTGGTCCCCAGACTGTGAGAAGGCTTTTGAGCAACTAAAGCAAGTGCTAAGCGCCGCTCCCATATTGGCTGCACCTGACTCATCTAAACGTTTCTTTGTACACACAGATGCCTCAATGTTCCGGCTGGGAGCTGTTCTAAGCCAAGTGGGAGACGACGGACACGAACACCCGGTGGCCTACCTAAGCCGGAAACTGTTGCCTAGGGAGGTCAGCTACGCCACCATTGAAAAGGAGTGCTTGGCATTGGTATGGGCGCTGAAAAAACTCAACCCTACTTGTACGGTAGACAGTTTACATTAAAGGGATAGTAATACTTCGTTTTAACTTTATTTTATTTTGTAGGCATTAAAAAAACATGAAGAATGATATAAGTCTTATCTCTCAAACCTTTATGGTTTATGAGATATTCACAAGCAAAGTTCCCCTCCCCGCCCCTTTTTCCAGTGTAAGCCATCTCTTCTCAGATGTGAGTCTGGTTGTATGACAGGACAGATAACAGAAGGGGACAATTTTCTTTGTATGAAAACAATGAAAGCCCTTCCCCCCTTGACAAGTTTTTCAGCTTTTTCCCTTATCTTAATTGAAGATTGTCCCTCTCTGCAGTCTACCTGGGCATCTCCCTTCTGATTTGGTTGAACAGGGGGGGATACTTTGTTTGTGAATATCTCTTAAACCATAAAGGTTTCAGAGATAAGACTTATATCATTCTTCATGTTTTTTTAATGTCTACAAAATAAAATAAAGTTAAAATGAAGTATTACTATCCCTTTAATCACGGATCATAACCCGCTGGTTTGGCTAAACCGGGTAGCTGGAGACAATCCGCGACTTCTACGCTGGAGCTTAGCCCTCCAGCCCTACAATTTTTCCCTGCAATATCGTCCAGGGAAACAAAACCACAACGCCGACGGCTTATCCAGACAAACGGATATGGAACCACAGGCAGAAAACCCCAGACATCCCTAAATTACACCCGACTGGGTCTAATCAGGTATGCCGGACATGGATACAAGGGGGAGATTTGTGACAGAACTGTGGCGACTATGGGAGATATTGGTGTGTTAGAGACTATTTCTACCCAAAAGACTAACAGCCATAGACTGAGTTGCTTCCAATACATTTCTGGAGTGCAGAGATGGTGGGGGATGGGCTTTGCTTCCACTCTACTCCAGGTATGTGCTAAGGAATGTTAATTGATTCCTGCTGTGCTTCCTTGACCAATCAGAGCAGGTTATTGATGAGCCAGTTAAGAATGTATGATTTCAAGTCTTAATCTGCATTCTTATCCTGATAAGGATGCTGGTGACTGATTGGTCAAGCATAGAAACACTGTCCCAAGTATTCGTTTGCATGCTGATCTAGATAAGAGTCTCTGTAGTGTATATAACCTGTGTGTTTGAGTCAATAAAAGAGAGTTCTTCCCTTCATCAAGTCTCGGCTGATGTTTGGGAACAGGAGGGTCAGTTTACTATTGGAGTGTTATTCTGAGGGAGAAGGGAACTATAAAAGATGTATCCAGCTTATGATACAAGGCGTCACGTTACAGGGTATAACGGGAGATCAGAGTGGAAATGTAAGAAGGAGTAGAGGAGAGAAGTGTCTTGAAAGAGACAAGTAAGATTTTGTAAGATATCCGGAGTTTGATTGGCAGCCATTGGACAGTTTTGAGGAGGAGTGGGGCAGGGACAAACCTAGGTGACAGAAGAGTAATTCATGCTGCAGCATTCTGTATAGATTGAAGTGGATGGAGATGGGAGGCAGGAATGATGTTTGAGAGTATTGTCAGAAATACAAACCCAAGTAGATAGGTGCCAAGGATCACAGAAAACCAATAGGTTACACAGTAACATAGTAACACAGTAGATAAGACTGAAAAAAAGACATGTGTCCATCAAGTCTAGCACATGCCAAAAACACCCCTGTTGATCCAGAGGAAGGCAAAAAAGCCCTCTGGAGCCATTTCCAATCTAGTCCCAAGTGTGTGTGTGTGTGTGGGGGAATCATTCCTTCCCGATTCCAATTGGTAGTCAAATAGTTCCCTGGATCGATATCATATTTGCTTTGAAGCCATCTGTCATAATTGTCAATATTGTTCTGTGCTAGATAGGCATCCATTGCTTTTTTTGAATGCAGTTGCATTATCTGAAAGCACAACATCCCGAGGCAAAGAATTCCATAGCCTTACTGCCCACTCTAAAGAATCCCTGTCTTTGTTTTAGTCGAAAGCACCTTTCCTCAAGTCTTAATGGATGACCTCTTGTTCTTAGCTCAGCTCTTTGCATAAATAATTAATTGGATAGTTCTTTGTATTGACCTGGAATGTATTTGTAAATGGTAATCATATCCCCCCTTAGACGTCTCTTTTCTAATATAAACAAACCCAATTTGGCTAGTAACTCAGATCCTCCAATCCCTTTATCAGTTTTGGTGCACGTCTCTGCACCTTTTCCAGTTCAGTAATTTCTTTTTTTAGAACAGACGCCCAAAATTGTACTCCATATTCTAGATAAGGCTTAACGAAGGATTTATACAGAGTTAGGATAATATTAGTATCCCTTGCTTCTACACCTCTTTTTATGCAGGCTAGTACCCTATTTGCTCCTGCAGCAGCTGAGTGACTCTTCACACTGCTGTGAAGTCTATTGTCTATCAGTACTCCTAAATCTTTCTCTAATGAGGATTTCCCAAGTTGTTTCCCATTTAGAGTATATGTAGCAAGTTTGTTTCTACAGCCCAAATGCATAACCTTACATTTATCTACATTAAATGACATCTGCCACTTTTCTGCCCATTCACTTAGTTTATCTAAATCCTTCTGTAGGGAAAAAAACATCCAGCTCTGTATTTATTTCCTTACATAGCTTAGTGTCATCAGCAAAGATTGAGATGCTACTTTCAATTCCCACTTCTAGATCATTAAAGTGTAAGTAATGTCAAAAAAAAAAAGTTTTTTTGCATTTAGAAGAGCTTAAAAAGCTGAGCTAAATGCAAAAAAACGTATCTCTCAAACCGCTATGGTTTAAGAGATACAGGCGTTTAAAGTTTGCTGTTTCCTACTGACAGCTGTAAAGCTGTCAGCAGGAGATTCGTGTCGGTCGACACGGAGGCGCTTGAGAAATGCCGAGATCTCATTACTTACAAGGAATCCCTTCATTTACAGCTGTCAGTAGGAAACAGCGAACTTTAAACGCTTGTATCTCTTAAACCTGATAAAGGAGCACTGTGCCTGTATATAATGTGTTTGAAGAAAATCTGACCCTGGAAACTCAAAAATACCCATTCATTTCAGTCATCATCAGCATCGTCACAGCATGTAAGCCCCACTTAGCCACACACACACAAATGTTGAGTAACCAGTAGCAGCAGCAACAACATAGGTTATTATCATCACAACCTTAGCTTTGACGAGTGCCTCTACTGCTCAAGGAAATGCTGCACCTTTGACACCCAGTGGTAATACAATTGATTCAACATCTAGCCCCAGCAGAAGTAGCAGCCCATCAGGAACCCCGCAGTCCATGAAATCCACAGTATGGAGATACTTCACTCACGGGCCAACAGCTAAGCGTGCTGCTATCTGGTGTCTGTGTAAGTAGCAGGTGAGCAGGGGCAAAGTAGGCTCACACCAAGGCATATACTCAATGACATCCCACCTACAGTGCTACCACAGGTCTGACTGGGAGACACACTATCAACATGTCAGAGGTGCCACAGCTAGAAGCAGCAGAAGCACTCCTAAATATCACTGCGGCTCTGGAACACATAATAGAAGTAGTGATATTATTGATGTAATATTCTACCACTGATATATACATACCACTGAGGAGCTTGGCTGAGGAATTTTACTATACACAGACATGCACCAGCTGGTCAAGGACATGTTAGTGTGCTTTGAGCAAGATCCTCACATAGTGTCCATTAAAAGCCATGAGGAATACATTCTTTCCCTTTTGCTGGACCCACAATTTAAACAGAAAATGTCAGAGATTTTGCCAAAGCGTCATCAGAAGTTTGTGACAAGAGTCATGATGATCAGCAGCATTACTCTGAGGAATCAGATTCTGTCAAATAATATAAATATATGCTGATAGATCGAGTGGAGGGTTGCATTGTGGAGGATGAGAGGTAGAAATTAGGGCCAAAAATCTGCTAGGCAGCATAGCGAAAAAGAAAGCAGCAAAGAGTTTATACCATCAGCAATGGGAGCAGCTACTAGAACATCCCATTCCCTTTCTGAACACAGGTCAATTCATGGGTCTCAGGGGTGGGAAATATCCAACATTGGTGGTGGTGGTGTCCCTGGTGGAGGCGCATCTCGGTGGGACTTGTTCCGTAAGAATAGTTGGTAACTGATACAAGCGAACAACGTGTATCTCCTAAGAGTGGTCCCACTTTATGTGAGATGGTTTCAGAATACCTGCAGGATAGCTAAATTACTGGCAGAAATAATGACCCCATCGAATGCTGGCAAATAAAACAATGTGTGTGACCAGTACTGACAGGTATCACATTGTAAACTTTTAATTGCACTCCAGCAAGCGTTGAGTCTGAGTGTGTTTTCATTGCAGTGGGATACATTGTAAATGACAGTAGGATGCAGCTATCAAGCAACAATGTTGGGAGACTAAGATTCTTAAAAATTAAGCAACATCTAACACAATGTGAGTATCAGGTAGTGGAAGTGGGCAAAACCACTCATAACAGAGAAAGTCAGGACACATGTATTATTAACAGCAGCACAGATGATGATGATGATGATGATGATGAGAAGGAGGAGGGATGTGAAGGTTGCTACCATCTACCATGTTAGGACCACTGCTATGACCAATGAATCATGATAGCTTACATTTGACTCAAATATGATAATGGTAATAATTGCTGTAGGAATCATGATGTCTTATTGTGGCGGGACTGTTTGTGCATGTCAGTTAAGCTGAGAACTATTGCACTGGGAGCAGATACTCCTGGCAGTGTAACTCAAGGTGTACAGATCAAAGCTAAGACACCAGTCTAAATTGATCCAAAATCTGCCAACCTGTGCTAGACCAGTGCGGTAGATTACAGTGCATTCCTTAAGCATGGATTTACAACAAAAAAAGGCCCTCATTCCCCGGAGGTTTTTGAGCTACTTCCTATGGCAGCTGGAAGACCAGCTCAATGGCAGAGTGTGATAAGAATCACTGGGTTCTACCAGGATGCCTTTGTTCTTTAGACATTGGAATGTTTAACATTCGATCTTTGAGTACAGTTTTACGCTTAGAGGAACTTGTACAAGAACTAAATCACATCATCGGGACATCATCGGCTTATGTGAGACTTGTAAAAAAGGTGAATATTTAGTCAAATTAGAAGATGGACACTGGCTATACTATAATGGAGCCATTGATGGGCTATGTGGAGGAATCAGATTCTTGATTAACAAAAGACTGATAGACTCAGTTATAAATACAAAATATTTAAGAAAGAAACACTTCCTGCGTTATCCAATTAAACAGTCACTATGTTTTTCAAATCATTCAAGTATATGCCCCTACAAGTGGCCACTGTGATGATAAAGTTTAGAATTTTATGATGATTTATTATTCCTCTACAAACTGGACAATTACTACTACAAATTTGTAATGGGAGATTTCAATGCAAGAAATTGTAAGATCCAAAATGGAGAAAAATCAGTCTGATCACTTGGAACTGGAAAAATAGATAACAGGGGCAACCAACTGATCAAGTGTGCAGAAGAACAAAATCTGTACATCATGAGTTCATTCTACAGGAAAAAGACCCACAGAAAATGCACATGGAAAAGCCCTAATGGTAATACAAGTGAAATCAACCTCATACTTGCAAATAATGAAACAATTTTCACTGTCTGCTCAGTCTTAAATCCTTTTAATATTGGAAGTGGCCATTATCTAGTGAGACCAAATATCAAAATGGACTGCAAGAAAGAAAACAATGAAATCAACAAATGTGAAGATTGACTCTATCCAGCTATTGAAAAATCATGAGATAGCAATGTCTAATCAGTTAATTGTGTTGCAAGACCTTCCAGACACAGACATTTTAACCCACAATGAAAAATTTATTGAGACTATCAGAGACACTGCCCATGCTCTTGCAATTACTGTAAAACAAGATAAACAAACCCGAATATCAAATGATACAAATGAGATGAGAAATGAAGCAACATGGTAATATTAGAAAGAGGGTAGAATATATAGAAATGTGCAAGACCACAAGGAAAGAAGAAACATGAAAGTTCAATTCTGAGTTCATCAAAAGGACATTGGAAGAAAATTGAGGGCTAAAGAAAGCAAAACAAATGATGGCCACACCCATTAGTCTGTCTAGCCCTTGGGATTTTTTGTTATTCTGTGAATAAATGACGCTTTTGCATTTCTCTGTCATTATTATTTCTGTCAAAATGTCAACAGGCATAGCTACATTCTCAGCAAGTAGAGTGTTCGTTATAAAGCTCGCCATCCATTCTGAGTAGGGGTAGGCAAAATATGAGAAAGATTTCCTAAATGACTTTTCATGAAAAAGTACAATGTTTCTCTTTTTCTCCAATTCAAATGAATTTTTCTCATATGTTTCTTATGGTACAACATTTCCCACCACAATATTACTTCTCCTGAGGGTTGCAGAGGAGAAATAAGAAGATGAAAGTCAAAGTTGTGATTCGCGAGTTGTGACTGGTATGAACTGCAATCCCTTTCCTGAAACAAGGATGTACTTATGTGTACTTATCATACTGACAATCCTTCTTGGGAAACCTAATTCTGGAAATCTGAAGGGGATCAGTATTCTCAGAAACTAATATATCCTGCTTCATCTTAAGGCCAAAATGTTATATTTATGAAGATATTGGTTCCTAGATAGTCTTTGAAAGAACTTCCTGGTTTTCAAACTGTACTATTGTCACCGTTTTTGAAGACTCTCAGACTTAAGGTTTGGTAAAATAACTTAACTTTATTAAAAGTTAAAGGCAGTCCCCGTAGGGTAAACATACATGACAATACAACAGTAATATAACATATAATAGGTTCTACCGGCCTTGCCTAAATACCTGGCAAGGCAACCCAAGTGACAGTTTTAATGACAGGCTCTACCGGCCTTGCCTATACCGGGTAAGGCAACCGTGAGATGACATATACCGGTTCTACCGGCCTTACCAATACCGGGCAAGGCAGCCCCCACGGAATGCTGAATGTAGGCTCTACCGGCCCTGCCAATACCGGGTAAGGCAACCTTAAAGATGGTGAATTACAAGGTTCTACCGGCCTTACCAATACCGAGCAGGGCAGCCCAAAGGTGTACTGGAGTAGGCTCTACCGGCCCTGCCAATACCGGGTGAGGCAACCTACAGGATGGTATCGTCAAGGTTCTACCGGCTTCACCAATACCGGGCAGGGCAGCCTGAGCAAGTAGACCAGCTGTCAGGTGACTAAGACAGCATAGAGCATAAGTATAGAGGTCTTACTCAGCAGGAGTCTATTGCCAGGGATACTCAGACAACTGCAAGGAAGTGGACAGCGACTGACCACAGTACTGGACGTTCAGGAGCAAACCAACGTCCGCACCTTGGGACTAATGGTAATAGCACCACCAGGTTTAATGGAGCAAACCAGCGACCGCACGCTGGAACCAACAATGTATATCGCAACCAGGTTTAGTGGAGTAAACCAGCGTCCGCACGCTGGGACCAACAGCGTATATCGCAACCAGGTTTAGTGGAGCAAACCAGCGTCCGCACGCTGGAGCCAATAATGTATCTCGCAACCAGTTTAGTGGAGTAAACCAGTGTCCGCACGCTGGGACCAACAATGTATATAGCAACCAGGTTTAGTGGAGTAAACCAGCGTCCGCACGCTGGGACCAACAATGTATATCGCCACCAGTTTTAGTGGAGTAAACCAGAGTCCGCACACTGGGACCAACAACATATATTGCAACCAGGTTTAATGGAGTAAACCAGCGTCCGCACGCTGGGACCAACAATGTATATCGCAACCAGGTTTAGTGGAGTAAACCAGCATCCGCACGCTGGGACCAACAACGTATATCGCAACCAGGTTTAGTGGAGCAAACCAGCGTCCGCACGCTGGAGCCAATAATGTATCTCGCAACCAGTTTAGTGGAGTAAACCAGCGTCCACACGCTGGGACCAACAATGTATATAGCAACCAGGTTTAGTGGAGTAAACCAGCGTCCGCACGCTGGGACCAACAATGTATGATCAGCAGCAAGAAGAGCGATGTCGCAGAGCGACGGCTGGAGCAGGAGATTCAGGAACTCAGTAAGATTTAATCCGCAAGGTGCTGGAACACAGGAACACTGGAACTCTGGAACACAGGAACACTAGCATTCAGGAACACTGGAACACTGGAACACAGGATCAGCAAGTACAGCAGGAACAGCAGGAACAGGCCCAGAAGCCTGACAAGCAGGTCAGGCAGAGTGAAGTCAGAAACACCACGAAAGGGCAACCTGGAAGTGCTCAGCCTGGGTTTAAAAAGGCTGTGTGAGGAGGGCTAATCACAGACAGCCAATCATGATACTCAGCAAGTGATAACTATCTCTCACATGTCAGACCTAAAGTCCATGGCCCCATATTCAACATAATTACATACCAGACTTGATGAAATTACAAATAAGACACATAAAGATCTGGTTGATCCTGGTAGGATCTTTGAGGCATCCATTGTATCAGGGTCTAAGGGAGTACACTTCACCTTCAGGCTGTTTTTACTTTTGCTTTTCCTCCTTGCTTGCTTTTAATCACAGAGGTGGGCCAACTTGTCCCCAAGGGCATGTTTTTCCTGTCCACTGCAGTCTGGGCTTCTGGGATTCCTCCTGTCTGTGTCCAGGTCAAGAACCTCTACTCACTGTGAGTCTTTTTGTAGGCAATCTGCTGCTTTTTGATCAAGTTTCCCAATCCTTTTCCTTTGTCATAGGTCATATAGAGTCCTGCCTCTACCATCCTCAGCTGATGATATAACTGCTACATGAAGGCATCCTTTGGTAGTTTACACTGACAGCTCTCAATGTCTGTGTTTGTTCCCTCAGAGTCAGAAGATTTGCTGAACTCCAGCCTTGCTGTAACCTCTTCCATAGTGAGCCTCTGGACTACTAACTTTACTCATACTTCTCCAATTGGTGGTATCTCTTTCAGAGTCCAGGAATAGTCCCTCTTTTCAGCAAAGTAGGCTTCAGATAGTGTGGGATCTCTCAGTGCAGGTATTGCATATCTCCTCCAGTACAGTCTCTCTCTCTTCTCTAACAGAAACACATCCTTTTCTTTGGCCTCTGTTTGGTAAGCCCCACCTACAGGCCATGAAGCCAGGGTCTGGAGTAGCAGCTCCAGCTGCCCACCCTCTCTGTGTAGTTTTGTGACTACCAATGGATGGTGGGACAAGAAAGGTGAAGCAAATAATATATGTGGACAGTGGAGCAAGGTTGTGAGTTCAGGCAGGGTTTTTGTGACCAGTGGACAGTGCAAAAAGGCTATAGTGTCAGCCAGTGTATGTGTGTTTCTGTGACTTCAAAAGAACAAGGATGGGGTGACAAACAGTATATGTGTGGTTCTGCGGTTACCAGTGGACAAAGTAAAAAGGCTGGCTTGTCAGACAGTGTAAGTGGTTCCATAACTAGCAGTGGACAGTGGAACAAGGCTGGAGTGTCAGACAGTACATGTGTGACAGTATATGTGTAAATGCACATCACTGTATATGAATGTTCATGTATGCACATGTGTGTATGAGACTGTATTTGATCTTGAGTTTGAGGGTCTTTGTTACAGTGTTGCTGAAGTACTAAGAAAAGTGTTACAATTTTGGGGCAAACCAACTTTATCATAAGCAACAAAGAAAGACTGACATAAAATTAAAGGGATAGTTGCCCTTTATTTTGATTTTAAATATTCTGCAATTATACATACAGTCAAATAGCCCATACTGTTTTTTATTATTATTTTTATAGTCTTCACCTATTTTTTACACTTGTATGTTCCTTACAGAAAGCACTCTGAATTTCTGTTTCCAGAGAGTTTCTTGGTCAGCAGACCATCAAACCACGTTGTTTTACATTATACTCTCCCTGCTGCACTGAGTGCTCTGTGTGTTATTTTATGTTGTCTTATTTTACATTGTATCTCAACCTGCTTTCATGTTCACTGATAGAAAGCTCTCTGTAAACAAATCCAGGGGCTCAATTTTAGGATCATAAAAGTGTAAAGAAATTGGTGAATAATGTAATGGTGAAAATAAAAAGAATAGGCAATTTGACTTTACATGCTATGCACTTGATGAATATGTGAAGTCAAAATAAAAGGTTACTATTCCTTTACTTCGATGACCTTCACTGCTACGAATGTGGCTGTAGATGTCCTTAGAAAATACCCTAAACCTGGTAAGCACATTTACAGTCACATCCTGTACATATCATCAGCAAACGGTTACTACTGGGGACTGAGACTTACCTAACCAGAAACTTTCAGTCCCTGATAGTCCTACCCATTGGAACTTTATGTCACAAGAGCATTATGTCACAAGAGCATGATGACATAACTTATGAGACTTGTAATCTACTGGACCAGCAGGAAAGGTATGAAAAGGAGCCAAGGAGAGATCATGCTCTTTTGGAGCTTAGATCTCAGCTCCCCTTGCTCAGATTTCGGTAAAAATACACGGTTGAAAGAGGGGAGCCCTTTCTTTTACACAAGGGGGCTCCAGATAAACTCAAACGTTCTTTCAGATGAAGGTACAATTATAAAGAATTACATTTTTTTTTTAATTTGACAGCAGATAAGAACCATTCGGCCCATCTAGTCTGCCCATTTTCCTACTGTAAAATCCTCAAATCTTATGTGGTCCTTGGACCCTTTCCTCTGTTGTCTGACAACATAATAACCTTAAAACTATATTCTGCGTTTTGATTTTTACATCCAAGTGCATTATTTTGAATTTATCAACATTAAACTGCAGCTGCCACACTCTTGTCAATTCCTCTAATTTACCTAAATCATTTGTCATTTGGCTTGCATGCATGCAAGAGCACGCACACACATGAACTCTCAGTTATATACACAAGCATATACATGCAAACACACACAAACATGCACACACACAAGTGCGCACACATATACACACACACGCTTGGGCGTACCCAGGCACTCACCGGACGCCTCTAGTCTCGAGGCTTCAGCATCAGCTCCCTAAAGACCCATTCTTACAGAAAGGAATCAATTTAATCCTTTGGCCAGTGAGGAGTGAGGCAGTTCTGGGTGAACAACATGTGGATGCTTTTCTCAAAAATGGAAGAAAAAAAGAGGACGAGTACAACTAAACATAAGAATCCTAAATATCAACCTCTATTTGGGGGACCTTCATTCACAATTCTGCCGGGGGCTTCAGTGGTTCCTAAAACTTCCCTGCACTAGGAGAACAGGTGTACCAAGGGAGGCTCCCCTTCCAATGAGGGTACTTGTAAAAAATACTTATGATGAGTGAGCAATTCAACATGCTGCAAAAGGAACATTTAAAATTATATTTAAAAAATATTTTTAAAAATAGTACAGGTTTTTGTAGACATGGTTTTTTGTGTTTGTTACTCCTACAGTTTACCATTTTATACTAATGGGGTATCATTTTTCTCTGCTTGGTGGTAAGTAAGTACGTGCAGTAGGAAATTCCATGGTTTTCATGGATGTCTTTGAAGTGGAGAAAATGTAAAAAGTCCTAATCTTAACTATATTGGCAAGTTCTAGAAAAATTTGTGCTTACTAGTCTAGGAGTAGAAAGGCAAACTATCCCTCATTTGATGTGACTAGTTTACTACTTTTGAAAATGGTATGACATTACTATTATTAATTTATGCTAGTTGCCCTTCATATGCTATGGAAGTGTGATGAGTAATGTAATAAAATGGGGAATACACTTTTGATTTTATATAACAAAGATTTCATGCACACAAAAATGAGTTGTATTGGTGGTTTAATCTGTTACATAGATTTTTATGTATTTATCCCAGTCATCAAACTATCAAAAATGCTTGTATGATCGCATGTGAGTGTAACTACCTTATTATACCTTATTAGGAATCTTTGAAAATAGTGCTCCACACTATATGTCTGTGTACTAGTGAAGGAGTTGAGATCTGGGCTTATGTCTGCATGCAAATTACATTAAATTAAGTGTTCCATGTCAGTGTTTAAGAATGGATCGTGTTTAAGCTTCAACACTGACACATAACTCAAAGTAAAACCTCAAAATGCTGGGGTTTACACTGAGTTTAATGTTTTTGTGCTATGTTCAAACATGTTCCATGTCAGTGTTTAGGTATGAAAAATGTTTAAGATTGAACACAGACACTGGACTAATACTCATAAATGCATCTCATTCAAATATAGACTGATACATGTCTCTCTCCTCCTGTTATGTACCAGGTGACAAAAAATACTAAGAGAAAGGGAAATAATCTTCATACATTGAGCCTGGTCGCCCCTCCTGGCCCACACTCCCTCCTGTGTCCCTTTGGTGGTACAAAAGCTCATATATAGGCACTTTAATAATTGTAGACCCACTCCAGCTTTCCTCTGCCTTAAAGTGTCTTCTCTTTCACAGTTCTCCTATCCCACGCAAACAACATCTACCAAAAAAGGTTTAATGGCTTCTGTCAAAAAGTTACCCTCAGCATGCTCGTCCTCCAACATGGCATACCAATTACACCCAGTACTTCAGAAAATGCTCACCCACTGCAGTATAAAGGTTGACAAAAGACCCAGGGAATTTTCCTGGAAAAAATATAGTTTGCCACTTTTTCCTTGGAAAATCCCACACAGAGAAAATACATAATTTTCTGCCTTGTACATTGCCACCAATGAATTTCCCATGAGAACATTGCTGTTTTCTAAAGCAGGCTCTCTAAAGCTGATAGCTTGTTTGGGGAAGGTGCTAATCAACAAGTCTCTGATGATACACCTGAGCTCAAAACATTATTCAAGGAGTTAGAAAAGCTTCTGGAAAAAGAAACACGAGCTTGGTGGGAGATAACGACGCTACAACATTATTTAAAAGTTCAAAGAATCCCAAGAGGGCTGCGCATAAAGAAAATCCCTACCTTTATTAAGGAAGATGTCATTTTTATGGAAAAATGGAATTAAATTTTGACAGCATGTTCAAATTCTTTAATGTCATTGATTATTCATTATAAGACTAACATCTTGCATGATACTCAAAGGTTAATAAAAGAAAAACAAGGAACATTGGAACCATTGAAGAATGAACCGGATTTCCAGAAATTGGATATTCAACTTGCATCATACTTAGATAAATTAGAAAAATCGATTATGGAAACCAAACGTAGCAAGTTTGAACGAGATAAAGCTGATTATGAGTCCAATAATATCTACACATGGAAAGGGGAAAGAGATTTTTCACATAGAAGTGGAAGATCAAGGTCTAGATCTATCTTGAAAACACAAGGAAGACAAAAAAGGTCAGTTTTTCAAGTGTGGAGATGGATACATCTGAATATCAAGAGTCAGAAATTATGGATTCAACTACTGCATCTATTCCTTCAGCCTCCTCTTTTTTGTCACCTATACGGAGGGACAAGGCCAGCAAAATATTCACCAGCGAATTGGGCGACGAAGGTGCAGTTACACCTCATTTAAAGAGAACTTCCTCCAGGATAAGGCCGAAGAAGAACAAGAAAGAAGAGAAAATAATACAAGTGGTCGAAGAAAAACAAGAGGTGGCAAAAGGAAAAAGAAGTGGAGACAAGAACTAAATCAGGAAGCATTATATAATATCGTTAATTTGTCTGATTATCAGTTATCCCCTGTAGAACAATCTGTGTTGTTGAAAGGTCTTAATTTTTCGCCCACCTCGCATTTTAACCTCTTCAGCACCATTATTGATTTAAACAGATTTGTTCGGAAGTTAACCTTAAGAAAACATTTTGGTGCTGGAGGGATTAATGCGTCGTTGGATGAATGGACAGGCGATGCTTGTGATAATTCACGGGTTATGCTCTCGCAGTCCAGTGATTTTACAAATAGTTCAATGATACAATCTCCGGCTTCTGAGTTCCTGAAATTTAAAGATGTCTGTTTATTACATGATTTAAATTCTTTGAGTCTGGATCATGGAGGATTAGATAGGTCGTCTGATATAACCCATGTCCCAGTTAAGTTAGGGGGGAGGAAATCCTCTTATTACCCAGTAGCTGTCAGGGGAGGAGTTTTAGACGCGTTCCAGAATTTAGTGGAAAGTGATCTAATTGCATTGAAGGAAAAAAAGAACAAGTATAAATCAAACATGAGTAAGGTAGAATATGATGCTTTACGATCTTTATCTTCTAACATTAATATTGTAGTAAAGGCTGCTAATAAAGGAGGGTCAGTAGTTGTTTTGAATGCAATTCAATATAAAAATGAGGCCTTGAGACAATTGGGGGATGAGGAGGCATACACTTTGTTACGTAAAGATCCTACTGGAGACTATCTTGGCCTTTTGGGTTCTCTGATTGACCGTGGTGTGAAGACAGGTGTGCTTACCATTAGAGAAGCTGATCTTATATTGAATTCAAGTCCTGTTACACCAATATTTCACCACCTGCCCAAAATACACAAGTCCTTGGAGAACCCAGAGGGCCGACCAATAGTCTCTGGTATAGGGTCTCTTAATGAAACCCTTGGTGAATGGGTGGATCATCTGCTACAGCCTTTAGTATTGAGGCTATATAGTTATCTTAAAGACAGTACCCAGGTAATGCAAAAATTAAATCAAGTGGAGTGGTTGGAACACTATACATGGATTACTTGTGACGTTAAGTCACTATACTCATGTATTCCACATGACTTGGGCCTGAGAGCCATATATTACCACTTAGTCAAATATAGTAACTTTTCAGATAATCTGATTGAATTTATATTAGCAACTATAGAATACCTGCTTACGCATAATTTTTTCATGTTTGATGGCTCCTATTATCTCCAGAGGCGCGGGACTTCAATGGGGGCAAGGTTTGCCCCCACTTATGCCAACCTTTTTATGGGTTGGTGGGAGGAGTCCCGCGTCTTTGGAGATTCTAATCCATATAGAGATGAGGTTGTGTGGTATGGTAGATTCATAGACGATCTTCTGTTTGTTTGGCAAGGCTCTGTGGAAGCCGTGCAGCAGTTTGTTCTATATTTGAATGATAATGACCTAAATTTGGCTTTTACTTTGGAGGTTTCTAGGGAGAGTATTTCCTTTTTGGATTTATGGCTGCAAGGTAGTTGTAATACAGGCACCATATTGGTGGATATATATCGCAAACCTACTGCAGACAATAGTCTCCTTAGGGCAGACAGTTGTCACCCTAGACATACTGTGCGAGGCATTCCTGTGGGACAGTTCCTCCGCCTGCGACGCATTTGTTCAACAGATGCTTTATTTGAAGTGCGGGCGGAGGAGCTGTACCATAGATTTTTGTTGAGAGGGTATTCGAAAGAGATCTTGGATAGAGCATGGAATTATGCTAGACAACAGGAAAGAAAAGATCTTTTACATTACAGGCCTTTGAGAAAAAAGGATATTTGTGAGGGTGTAGACGGAAAAGAAAGGAAGATGCAGTTAACTGATCAAGTCATCTTTTCTACTGCTTATAGTGTGGAATTTAACGATATCATCAAAGTGGTGAAAAAACATACACGCACATTATATGCGGACCCTAGTTTACATACGGTCTTGGAGAATGGTTTTAAGTTTGTGTCACGTAAAGCATCCATGATATCAACCTATGTGTCACCTAGCCTGTTTACTTCTAGAAATAATAATAATAAAAAAATTAATTGGATTGAGGCTGTTGGAACTTACACTTGTGGCAGTTCTAGATGTAGGTGCTGTAAGTTAATCAATGTGACCAAGACTTTTTGCTCTACTGCAACTGGTAAAGTCTATGAGATGAGGGGATACACCAATTGTACCACTAGGGGGGTCGTTTACCTTATGACTTGCTCCACATGTAAGATACAGTATGTGGGGAAAACTACAAGAAATATAAGGGAAAGGATGAACGAACATTTGAGTGACATGTGACATCTAGAGTTTCGTTCTGGAGTATCCTCTCATTTCAAGATTGGTAAATGTAGCGGTTCTACTTTTACCATGCAGGGTATAGAGCGGGTTGTCTTGGGAACACGTAAAGGTTGTTTGGATGAAAAGTTATCCAGGAGAGAAGTCTTCTGGATTTTTGAACTGGGAACGAGACACCCAATTGGCCTCAATAGGGAATACGATGTGAGCTGTTATATCTGAATGTAGTTAACAGATCGAGAAAGTGTGAGGATAGGTTTGGTTTTAATCTTGGATGATATTGATGCATAAAATGCCATCTATTCGTGACTCTGCATTGTACAAACGTAATAATCGAATGATATATTTTTGTTCTAAATATTTTGTAAGATGTACGCATAAGTAGACACAGATGTTTATAAAAATGCACAAAAAAGGATTTATCTGGTGTTGATTGGTTGATGGAGATGGTGTGCGATTGTGCGCTACTGTGTTCGAATAGTGTGGGTTTATATATTTTTGGTCCGTGTCTCTAATATGTTTATTTATATGTGGAAATCTATATTTTTTACATGGATCATTTTCCCCTCACAGTCGATTACAGTGTGCATATATACACACATGTATATATAATTGTGGGATGTATACCTTGTTATTATATTGATAAAGGTGTGGTACATTGTTGGAAAACATAGTATTCACCCCACAATGATTCTCTGGTATTTGGTGTAACATGTTTTGTCATTTGAAGATTCTTTATATGCATAATTTATATGTCTCTTTCTTAAAGTGCAAGTGGTGTATCTTTTGAGATCATCCATAATACGTGGCATTGAAATTTTGCCTGATGTCCTGGTTCTATATAATTTTATTTTATTTGAGAATTTAAAACTTGTTGTTGCTTGCTTGGACTTTGGGTGCAACATAGCCGAATAAGCATGAATTTCCAGCTGATCTCGGTATGATTTTATTCATATACGAGAGGCTGTTAAATTATCACTTTAAGATTATTATAATAAACATAATGTTACTTATTAGATTGTATGTTATATATCCTCTCATTTCCAGCTCTTATGAGCTATTTTGAGTGTGGGTCTTATGCCCTTCTATTATCCCCATTGTCATGATAAGAAATACTTTATATATATTTTCTTGTTAATGGATATTTAAAATGATTGTGGAGGGTTAATTAAAGTTGCAGATAGGGTTAAGTCCCACACTCTCACTTTCCCTTTTAGGGGGTTGAATTTATTGAACAAGGGAATGGGAGGATAGTTCTTAAACATCATATGGCTGATTGGCTGTTGTTTGCTTAAAAGTCCTTGCAAACACCTGTAAGTTTTGTGGTCATGAGTAAGCGCAGTCTGCGCGAAACGCGTTGATCGGTGAGGACTGGGATTAACATCATGCTGGAAATTGTCCTCTTTCAGTCTCTCCATTGATGCTCCATACTTCGTGATGGTGTTAAACATATATTTTTACACGTTGATGCAATAAAGAATACGTTGTTTTTATATGAAGGCAGACTATCTGTGTTAGCGATTTATTTTGCTTGCAACATTGCTGTTTTCTCCCTATGCTTTCAATGGCTGCCCGGGTACAAATATTTTTTGAGCCCCCTACCACAAAAATATTTTCACAGATGCATAACTAGAACCTAATGGACCCTGGGTCAGATGAGGCATTCTGCTGAAGTGGGGAAATCCACATATGTTAAAAGGCTGAATCCTACATCACTGAAAGGGTTCAAAAATTTCTTACCAGACTGAGCCCCTTTACCCTTTGCCTACAACACTAATCACCTGATTGTACAATTCCAGTACAGCTGTTCTTTAAAAGTAACTACAGCATGGGATATGCCAGTGGAGTGCAACACATGACAGCTAGCTCTTACTAGGTTGCATAAAAAATTCCGCTCTTCTCTCTCTCTCTCTCTCTCTCTCTCTCTCACGCTCTTTCTCTCCCAAGTACAGACTGACAGACTTTAGAATTTTTTCCATTGATTTCAATGCAGTGAAGAAAAAGTGGAAAAAAGCATAAAATGGTAATTCCTGTGGAAGGTGGGAAATGCTGTTTTTCCCATATTGTCCTTTTGAAGTGAAATGTTTCACCATTCCCTACTGCTGAACTTGCTCTAACTCAGACTTCCATTTAAATGAAGTAAATTAATAAATTAATCAAGTCTCTTCTGGTAAACCTGCTCTTAGTTCTACTAAACAATACTACTTCTCTCTTTTATCACTACCCCATCATCCAACTCCAATCATCATTTTACAGCATTCAGGTCTCTTCTCTGCACCAGTGTCTCCTTCTTTATTCAGGACCTTCACACCTTTAAAAAAAAAAAAATTAACCAATTATGCCTCTCCTCTAGCCCCCTCCCCCAGTCTTTCCCGCTTATTTCCTGTCCAGTCTGTTTCCCCCTCTTTCTCTGCCCCAATATTCTGTCATCCCTTTCTCTGCATCCAGCTTGTTTCTTCAGTGTTCTCTGCCCTCAGTCTGTTCCCACCTTCTTCTGCTCCCACTCTGTACCCCCCTCTTTTGCTTCCCAGTCCATTTCCCCCTATTTCTCTCCCCAGTCTGTTTCTCACTTTTTTCTTCCCCAGTCTGTTTCCCTCTTTTTGTATCCCCAAAGTCTGGTTCCCTCTTTTAATCTCCCACCAATCTGTTTTCCTCTTTTTTCTCAACCACAGTTTTGCCCTCTTTCGCATCCCAGCCACTCTGTTTGCTTCCTTAACTTTCTCTCCTCTTCACTCTGTTTGTTTCTCCTCCTTTCTCTCTCTGCCACTCTGTTTAACCTCTTTCTCTCAACAACACTGTTTCTCCCTCTTTCTCTCCCCACTACCCTGTTCCCCACTCTATCTCGCACCCCCAAGTCTGCTTCTCTCTTTTCTGAGGCCCTTCCTACTTGATTGTGTTTTCTGGAGGAGGGGGGTCTCATGTGTGGTGGTTCAGTGGAATCTGAAATAGGTTGGTGCCTTCTTCAGTGCAGACTTCTATCACCAGCTACCTCACGGTCCTCACAGCATCCAATAATACAAAATGAAATCTTATCCTGCCATTCTGCATTATCAGGGCTGTTCACAGTGAAAGAGATTGAGACAAAGGTCTGCGTCAGAGGAACTCATTTGGCCGGTTGGGGAAATCTGCCTGGTCTTCCCACCTGCAGCACTTGATGTAGTAGGGATGGTAAAAGTGCAGGGCCAGTGGCACTGCTCCCTTTGACACCAGATTAAAACAATTCCTGTGTGTATATGCGGAGTGTGTCTACATGCATATGTATGCATTATAACCACATTTTGTGATTATATGTGTTCTGGTTCAAAACAGCACATCTTTAAACAATAAAATTAAAAAAATAGATCACAAATACAAGTATGAAATACATTGCAATTTATTTTTGTGGAGTATACCATGCTGTGTAGTACAACGGTAATGCAGGAGAGCCTCATAAAATATTGACATTTATAAGGGGTACTCAGATTCAAATGTTTATGCCTTGCATAACCCTCTGGCTCTCAAAGGGTTAAACAAATAAACCATCTGGATATCCTCCTTGATAGGGATGAACGGAAGTTTGCATTTCCTCCTTGCATGAATTTCCACTGAAAGGCAGCTATATTTCACCTTTCCACTAAAATTTCAGCGGTATGGAAATGCAGGAAAAATGTAGCTCAGGAAAGTAAAACCCACTGTAAAACCTTTTGGCTTTCCTGCCCAGAGTGAGTGAAAACATTCTTGAGTTCAAACAATTATCAGTGAATGTATTCCAGAATATAGCACTAGGGGCCAGATTCTATTACAGGTGCAAAATGTTAACTCTCAAACATTTTCCTATTGAAGTCTATGAGAAAAGCAGAGATAAAATTAGCACCTGTAATAGAATCTAGCCCTAAATCAGCACAATATGCCTTCACCTGTTCGATATTCATGGGGAAAATTATTAACACACCCAAATTACCTCAGATTTTTTTTTTTTCTCAGTTGCATTAGTAATACTTTACTATGCTTAAAGTCATACTTATACATACTAACTGGAGTACTGCAGACATGCATAGCATACATTGTTCCGTAATGCGTTGGATACCCCTCTGGCATTCAAAGGGTTAAAACTCTTATTATACCATACATATAGGCAACCTGTCTTACACCAATAGATTGTTTCACTTGATTTGACAAATACACCTCTTTCTACATGGCTCCTTAAAGGAACACTGATACCTAAAAATAAACTGGGCTTGTATCCACTTAAAGTGATAGTAATGTTTCACAAAAAAGTAGCAGCTCCAATTAATCTTCATAATCTTCATAGTATTTGTGCCATGGAGAGTGTTATTTCAATACTGTCAGAGCTGTAGTTCAAAAGTAATTGAATGCTAAAGTATCCCCCTTTTACCTAGTGTAAGTCGCCTCCCCTCAGATGTGGAATCTGGTCCTGGGACCAGACAGATCACAGCAAGGGACTATCTTTTTACTGTGAGCATAAAGAATACACTGCCCCCCTTGACAGTTTTTTCAGGTTTTTCCTTATGCTCACTGAAGATTGTCCCTCACTGAAATCGACCTGGACAGCCTTGCTGCTCAGAGGTGAGGTGTTACATCCGTAAAAGGGGTTGGAGGGGGATACTTTATCATTCAATTACTCTTGAACTACAACTCTGACAGTATTGAAATAAAACTCTCTATGGCTCAAATACTATGAAGATTAATCTGAGCTGCTTTTTTTGTGAAACATTACTATCCATTTAAAGACCCTGCACTTAATGTTAGCACCTGTACAAATATCTATTTGTTTTTGAGGCCTAAACTCTAGTCTTACATATGGTCTGAGGAAGCAGACATTCCTGTCTTTTTCAGGTCTCTCATTTACATACCTGGGAACTATCAGGGTTTGACCCTGAGACTCAGGGTTTTGATCCAAATCTCAGGGTCTCAAGGTGAAGGGAAAAATTCTCAGGGTGACAGGGTCCAGTGTTTCCTGCCATCTGATTTACACCAGTTTACTATACTTATTTACTGTCCAAATTAGTGACATATCTACCAGAAAGCCAGTGGCAGAAGTCCTGCTTGTCTTTTGAGTGTGTAAGAAGTGATACCTTAGAAGTGTAGCGTGTTATAGGTTCCATTAGAACTGACTGGAACATCTCTAGTTTAGACCACACATTGACATAGCATGTAAAGTCTACTTTCTTGGGAGCGCTAAGGGATACTATTTCAAAGATCTCAGGGTGAGCTCATTTCAAAACTTCCCTGATATACCCATTTATCGTCCAGGATTATCTCTGAATGTGCTGAAATAAGATAACACTTTTCTGTATACAAGAGCAGTGGGCACTAATTACAATCACTTACATGATTTTAGCTCCTATCTCTCAATGCAAACCCTACGAACAACATTAAATACATTGTCTCCAAATAGAGCAAAATATCATATGATTAATTCATTTTGACATATTCTAGCTGAAAGTATGGTATATGTAAAGTTATAGAGACCTATTTCATTTATTGGAGTTAATATTCTTTAACTGTGTTGCGGATTTTAACTCTTTGGGTCTGCAACACATTGCAAAGCAAAGGGTTAAGTGTACCTTGTTTGTCTGTATTTTGTCTGTATTTTTATCTGTTTTACCTGTTTAACAGTGTTGTGCCAGGAGGTTGCACTGCATGGCCCACTGGACTGCAAAATATTGTGTACGTTATGGCAATCAGACAGTTAAAGAAGCGTACCATCATGCCCTTTGTTGGTTGTATGCCTGAATAAACAGTACGGGTTTGTCATGCTGCACACTGTGCAGCCCACAAAATCTCTTCCAAGGGAAACAGAATCCAGGAACCAGTAAAAGGAGACTAAATGCAAAATTGTCCGGAAAGAGATATTCACATAAATCACTGGAATATTTTTATCATTGTTTATGTAAAAACACAAAAATCACAAAAAGTAGTTATAAGTACTATAGAACTTGTCCTAGCTCCCTGGCAATGCGGTGAACACCCCTTTGCAAATCAAAGGGTTAAGAATCATATACACAAAATAAAAAGATCAACACTGGAGCAAACCAGCTTCACCACAGGGGACAAATTAAAATTCCAGTTGTTTTAAATTGAATTGTTCTCCTCTTCAATGCTAGAAGTCTTCCAATATTTCATTATGCAAATTAGTTTGAGACATCTCTAGCATTCAAGGAGTTAAAAGTGACATTTAAGTCAATGGGAGTGTTTATTTGAGTTTAAAGCCTTAATGGGGTTAAAAGGCCCAAGTAAATCAATATAATTTTAGGGAATTGTCATTTGTGAGTGTGTGTCTAAAAACATGGCTAAGCAGAGTTGGAGGACTGGTCTTACTGTTATGGTGGAATTCAGCAGCAGCAGCAGCATCAGCAGCAGCAGAGTCTCTCCACCACATCTCCTGTGACTCAGGGATGCCAAAGCCCACCAGCAGATAGTGATGACATCAGTGCCACTACATAATTTGTGATTCAGAGACAGGCACGTGCACACATAGACACCAACACCACCACAAGCAAGTGAGGAGGATGAATATGGTGGTAGGGCTGCTGCTACTGCCGATGAAGGTGATTGTTAGATCAAATTTTTAGATCTGTGTCTTTAAGTTTTTGTAAAATTAAAATCCGTCTCCATTTGTAATGTACTACTAAGTCAGCTGTAATGCTAGCTGTCACCGTTAGTTAAGAATAGTCTGCTCCGTCCACCAGGGCCTCACGTCTCAGTTCCATTAAAACCATTTTTGGATATTCATATGGCATAACCTGAATTCTATAAGATGTTCTCACTAACTACATATTCACGATATAATGTGGGGCCACATTATATATATAGTCATTTATGAACATGTGCAAACTAATCACATATGTATAGTCTATTTTCGTAATGTTTGACTGTGTTCGGAGAGGTTCAACAGTATATAAGTCAACCACTGGTCATTGTAAAGTTAAGATCATGACAGCGTATACCATCATGCTTTAAATTTCATTATGAACTGTCAAGCTTCCTGTAAATCCTGTCATCATACTGAGTTAATGAAAATCTACAAAATCATCATGCCATGCTCCATTTGTGTCAATCAAGAATTTACTACCATCAGATATGGCATTTTAATAGTGGTTATTATGATTCAGACATGATATTGAGAGCTTTTGTTGCCCAGACCAACGGGAGTGGTAGAAATATATCACCAGCAATTACAAGATGGTTTTTGTGATAATAGTAGTTTCTGAACTTCCTGATGCTGAATTTTCTGACTCACAGTACCACCAGCATCATCAAATGTTAAAACAGGATTGGGCTGTTGTGCCTCTCATTCTGGGTACTGGTGAGATTGAGTATCTGATGATGATGATGATGATGATGATGATGATGATGATAACAATGACGAATAGGAAGGAATACTAGAAACATGATAAACAGTTGGCATGTGTTGACTCAGGGGAGGAAGATATTATTCTGCCTCTTTACAGGTCCATGGTAAGACCCCACCTAGAATATGCTGTTCAATTCTGGGCTCCCTTTCTGAAAAAAGACATTATGGAAATATAGAGAGTGCAGAGGAGGGCTACAAAACTAGTAAGGGGAAATGAAAGTTTTAGTTATGAAGAAAGGCTAGAAAAGTTAAACTTGTACACACTAGAGAAACAGAGTCTTAGAGAGGATATGATAATATTATATAAATATGTTCAGGGCCCATACAAAGGGCTCTCCAAAGACCTGTTCATTAACAGAACAGTACAAAGGACAAGGGGTCACCCTCTTAGACTTGAGGAAAGAGTATTTCATCTACAGCAGTGGAAGGGATTCAATACAGTAAGGACAATAAAGGAATGGAATTCACTGCCCGAGGAGGTGGTGCTATCAAATACATTACTTGCCTTTAAAAAGGGCCAGCATACTTTTTTAAAAGAGCAGAACATAGAGGGCTATGCATGTTAGTATTGGGATTAATATTTAGTTAGTGCTTGTTGATCCAAGGAGAAATCTGATTGCCATTTGGAATCAGGAAGGGATTTTCCCCCTATTCAAAGTAGAATTTGAAATTGCTGTATTGAGAGGTTTTTTTTTTTTTACCTTCTTTTGGATCAACGATGATAAACAGGAATAGGAAGAGGGTTGTACTTGATGGACACAATTCTTTTTTCAACCTAAATTACTATGTAACTATGTAGTATCAAGTATTATTCTATTTTTTGTCAGTTATTCATCATAGCACTGATCCCAACTGCTGTACATGGTAGTGACACAGTGTAGTAGCAACTGTACAAATCCATCCTCATTATCAGTGTTGTTACAACATGGGCTGTGTGCTTCTCTGGCTTATATTTAGTTTTAAATCTGCTATCATATGGTATTAGATGGTTACTTTGGAAAATGTAAATCTACATACGCTGTCAAGCCATGGTTTCCACAGCAGTTCTTACCACACACAGTTTTGTTTTCTAGTACTCAATTGGGTCATTGTTATCCAGCAAGTATTCTGTAACCATCTCACAAGCAGTGGGGCTATGCCTTGGAGACAGACAGTGTTCATGTGCATCAGTCACCTATATTCTGCTGAAGGTATAATTCTATTGCTTGCTTATTATATGCCTTATTGTACACTTCTCTCTTCCTCTGCAATTAGTCATCCATTTGATCTATACATATTACTTTATATTCTTTCACAGAATCCTCCTCAGAGTGTTGCTGTTCACACCTTAACACAAATTCAGAAACGTTATGTTTAAAGCGGGGGTCCAGCAATGTAGCAATAATGAATTCCTCAGTGCTTTTATGGGAGCATCCTGCTCAAAGCATGCTAATGTCATTCAACAGCTGCTATATGTCTGTGTTGTCATTATTGTAAGATTCACTGTCCTTGCTCTTCATTTTTCTGTACTAAATATATTAATGAAAGTGTCTCACTGATTCTGGCACAACTAACCCTCAAGATGGCCTCCTCAAAAGGTTTCAGCAGCTCACATAAGTGACATTAACCAGGTAACAAAAATGATCTCTCCAAAGCTAGTTAAGCATTGACTATTTACTAATGGCCTTGTTCTGCTCATACAATGGTCCAGCATGTACAATGTGAAATGTAATCTGGTAAGGATCCATATTTTAAGCTGGCAATGGTAAAGGTGGTTATGCTCTTGCAAGGCGAATAATGAACTTAAAATTTGTACAGATTTTGTAAGTTATATTTAACATTTCTCTGAGTGTTTTGGAATCTGAGAAGAATCAAGTTACAATCATATTTAGGACATGTCTGTTCTCAAGACTGCTATTATACTGGAGCCACTGCCAACAGACAAAAAGTTAGGTTTCAAAGAACGAGATACAAGCCATTTGTCTATGACTTGCTGAAGTTTCTTTGACATATCTAAAGTTTTGTGGGACTGTTACTCAGAGCTCTGAATAAATAGAGTGATTAATAGTGGTGGTGGTGGCAGTTGGTGCTGGGACTCTACAACTCTTGCCACCTCCAAATAACTTGTAGTAATCCTCCTCCAAGCTTTGCATTTGTGGCATACCTCATCACTTGTACATGGGAGTTTCAAAACAATGGATGTACAAAGAGAAAACTAAACAGAAAATTAAATTAACATCTCTACAATATCCCAAAAAGGAGTAAAAACTCACAGTTTATTGAATCATTGAAAAATACTGCTTAACTGTGAACACTAATGTCTTTGTGTTTTGGGAACCTAACAGGTACATTTGGGTCTCAGGGATGGTTATAGACTATTAAAATGAAGACAGCATGAGTCCTGTTGGATATACAAACTTCAAACTCTACATCCAAAGGTCTATCAGGTTTCCCAAATACTAAACCTCATCTGTCCATAAAACAATATTTTTCCTATTACTGTGTGCTGTATCCCCCTTAGATGTAGACTTTTGTTATTACAACATTCTGTGAGTGGTATGATTTATTTTGTGATGTTGTACTTCTCTACAAATATATATACATAGATGTATTTCATCACCTTTTTTCTTTTTTTAATTCATTCTTATTTTATTTTTCATTTCATCATATCCTATATAATCCTATATAATAATTTGCTAAAGAGTTTGTCACGACGCAGTCATGCGCAGTAGAGACGGATGTGAACTCTACAGTCATGAGCAGTAGAGACTGCCCGCAAAGCGGATGATATGGAGCGGGGTGCTCTGAATTCAGACAGGAGTCCTCTCTGCATACCTTCCTGGGACTGCTTGGTCCCAGGGCAGTCAGTACTGAGCATGACTGCAGCGCCGCCAGTGTTGACCCGTGTACACGGGCTTTAAAACTAGTTCATTTATAAAACAATTTAACCATTGGTTTACTATTACTTTTCGTATGTCCTCATTTTTACCATTTTTAATATTACTTTTTAAATATCATTGTTCAAGGGACTTCTTCAAGCATTCAACATTTTACAAATATATGACTCAGATCAGACCAGTTTATCTACCTCTCTTATTTTCTCTTACGTTTTCTTACAGTTCGGTCCAGTTTCCCTTCCTCTATCAGTAGTCAGCACAATAATCCACATTACTGACTCCGTTCACATCATGAACTCCTTAAGTAATTAAAATGGAAACATAGCAACTCCAATTAAAGCAGAGTTGCTATAATATTATATTATATTACTAGCTGAAGAGCCTTTGTACACGTGCAACAGTGCTGGCCGGTCGCGGTGCAGTCATGTGCAGTAGAGACTGCCCATGATGCTGCTGATACGGAGGTGGGCAACCCGAATTCAGACCGTGATCTCTCTGTGCACACTTCAGTGTGCAGAGAGGACCACGGTATGAATTCGGAGCTCCCCGCCCCATATCAGTTGTGTCATGGGCAGTCTCTGCTGAGCATGACTGCAGCATGCACAGCAGTCTCTACTGTGCATGACTACGAAGTTACAAACTATTAGCAAATTATTATATAGGATAATCAGTTAGTCAATTGTACATATTTCTTTCTTCGTTCCATTCGCCATTCCTAACCACAATTTCTTTACCAAACTTCATTACCACCTTCATCATGAACAGCAATCAAAAACCATAACATATTAACACATTCATCAAACTTTCAAAATGACATCACACGAAGCACTCCATTTTTGTATCAGAATCCTTTCCAGCACTTATCATTCAACACACATCTATGTATCACTCACTCCAATTAAATATTTTCATGATGTAATTATGGATTCACCTATTACTTAATTCCCTTTCACCTCTTATCTTTGTTTCCATTCTTTTTTTTTTCATTATTATTTTGTTACAAATTCACAACTAATTTATTAACATCAAGAACAACACACACTTTTAAACTACGTTATACTACATATCTTAGTTCCATTAAATGGTGATATGTCTGATTACTTACATTTTATTACTTATATATGTTTTACTATATGTTTCTTATTTTATGCGTTTGTAATGTACTGATTTATTGATATATGATTATAGATGCTAGAGACTATATATAGAACTCAGCATTTTGAGTTCGGCTTTCCCCAGGAAGCAGACAATAAGCCTGCCTGGCAAAAAGCAGACAATAAGCCTGTGAAAAAGTTTGGGTCCCCTCCATGCCCCTTACGAGTTTCCATGCTCCACCCCCTTTCTGTCCTTAGTGTTCAGGGCTCACCTCACCACAAGGCTGAGGAAAGCCCAATGATATCCACCATCTTTATTGTCCAGCAATAGTGGCTCCCCCTTACATTGCCCTCTACTTTTACTACACCATTAGTAGAACTTTTGGATACCCCCTACAAGAAAATCCTAGGAGAATCTGAGACTGTGAGCCTTTTCTGAACCACTAGGAAGTAGGACAGGAGGAGCAGTCCATTGGCTACCAGGGAAAAGGACTGTTTGATATGCCCAAAAAGGACTTATATGAGTGCATTACTTACTTGTTTGTTTTTAATATTATTCTTATTGAACTACTACACTTAGTTCTGTTTCTCTCTTTATGTGTGCTGTTTTTTTAGTGTATCCGGACCCAGTTATCTCGATCAGTGGACAAGGCCACTGTGCACCTCATACTGCAGCAGTTTCAAGCTAAGCACATCTCCATTACATCGTCCATTTCATGTCTCTATTGACTTCTCATCTATCTCATTCCGCCTTCATCCTCATCATTTCCTTATGAAATATTGGTAATTCATTTTGAATATTCATACTCGGACATTTTTTGTCTATTATTTTCCTAACTAACTGAAGAGCCCGTTAAACGGGCCACAGTGCCACTGCCAGCCTGTTGCGGTGCAGTCATGCTCAGTAGAGACTGCCCACGCCACGGCTAAAACAGAGCGGGATGCTCCTTCAGAGCTCCCTGCTCTGTATCAGCCTCATCATGGGTAGTCTCTACTGCGCATGACTGCAGCAAGTGTAGCAGTCTCTACTGCGCATGACTGCAGCAAGTGTAGCAGTCTCTACTGTGCATGACTGTGTCATTACAAGCTTTGTAGCGAATTATTATATAGGATAAGAAAACATAAGCAAAAGAACATATATACATATTTAAGTTTACCATAAAATTGCATACCAAATAAAATGTTTCTAAATATTTGAAATCTATCTAATATATTTTAACATACATGCTACTTTGCAGTTGAAAAGTGTAAATACTGGTTTGATGTAAAGATTTCCATTGAAGTGTATGATGAAATCTATAAATAAAACACTTGATAAAGTTATCAAGGCCATTGTTAGAAAATGTTATTTATTTTTATAAAAGTTGCTATGTATAAGATCATTACTTCATAATTAGACTATGCATTGTGACAAACCCTACTTTAAAGAAAGTATCATTAGTAAAACAAAAAATAAATTAATTAATTCTAGGCTAGCGTTGGAAACATTTCTTATTTAGAGGAGTACAAACGTTACTTAATGAGCCTGCCACAGCTTGTTCTTCCTCTTTAAATATCCCGGTAGTAGAGATTAAATGCATGCCGCTCCACAGGTGTTTTGGGGCTTTATAGGTTATTTTCTTAGTCAGTTGGTATCTTAAACAAAAGGCACAAAGTACAGCTGATTATAATTCAATATATTTGTGATTACAAAATAATCTAGCTAAAATGCCATTAACCATATGAGTGCCAGATGGGTGTCCAATGTCATATGTTAGGCACACCTTTAATTATACAATATGTGCTTGTTTTAAAAAAATGAAAAGATAGTGATGCTGTAGATATCAGAGCAATTATAATAATGACCAGCAGCACATTGATTAGGAGTGAAACCCCCCAAAATAAAGCAAATATTTGCAAAATTTACATAAATGTTACCATCGTTGAACAGATTCATATTGAAGTTAAAAACTACAATTTAATGCAGACTATATTGTGGTAAACCTCATGCAGATTTATTCATATATCAATTTTGCATTTAATTTCTTTAGTTTATAGAAGACTAGTGTAAAAGCCCGTGTAAACGGGTAAACGGGTAATGTTAACTCTTTGAGTGCCAGAGGGGTACGCAACGCATTGCTTTGCAATGCGTTGCGTACCCCTCTGGCACGCAAAGGGTTAAACAGCCGCTACCTGACTGCTCCACGCTATGCAGTCTTGCATCGTCTCACTCACGCGATGCAATCATGCGCAGAAGAGACTGCCCGAACGCAGCCAGTCTCTACTGAGCATGACTGCATTGTGACAAACATCCTAGCAAATTATTATATAGGATATATTGAGGTATAGATTGAACAATTTCCCTTTTAAGGCCTACTGAGTTGTGCAATACATTGAAAATCAATATGTTGTACTTAAAGGGTTAAGATTTTTATTATGCGTTTTCTACAGTTAAAGGAAATGTGTTAGATAGGCAGTATGGTAAAAGTTTTGTACCACAGTTCAGAATCACATAAATGGAAAAAGAGGAACTTTTTAGGACGGCAATAAAAAATGCTAATCAACTCAAATAGTAAAACCAATGCAACAATCTGCCTCAGGCCTAGATTCCCCACATGGCAGCCATGATGTCCAAATACTAAATACAATGTAAACAAAGAGAATAGTGGGTAATAATCCTCCATGTGCAAAATAAAAGGAGATTAGAGAACAACTGCACCAAATTAAGGAATGCAATACTGCAGGTAGCACAAGTCTACGTTCCTTTTGTAAGTCGAATGTCTTTTTTTCACTCACGTTTTTATGTAGTAGACCAGCAGCTAGTTTAAGTTTGAGGAAGGAAGGGGATTAAGGTGGAAAATTGGTTGTGTATGAGTTAGTTTGTTGGACAAAATTAGTGCATTGTGGTGTTAGAGAGAGAAATATTGTGATGTTCCCATGACAATACAGGAAAGGGCTGGGACATAGGGACCACAAAGTCCTCATATGATGTCAAATCTTATGCGTTTTTGCAAGTTTGAAAAACCCTACATTTTGCTCTTCAGTAATCATAGTTTATGGTTATATACAGACAGTATTGACTGTTTCATATCTATTCCATAGTTTTTAAAAAATTAGTAAAGTAGTTTATAACAGAAGTAAATAGTAGTAGTAGTAGTAGTAAATAACAGTAGTAATATATTAGCAGACTGAAGACCGCAAACTTTCTAACCTCACATTGGGGGATGTGCACTAAGGCGTGATAAAGAGGTGATAAAGCGGAGATGACTTCTTCAGTGATATTACTTCTCCAATTCCTATGTAATTCTATGCAGCCAATGCACTAACATTTCTCCAACTTTGGATAACTGGATAACTGTAGGAGAAACAAATATAAATGGATCAGCATAAACAGCTCGAATTGGAGTTTATATGAGAAGGCAAAACTTAGTTTTTCCTCTGTATTAAGTTAGGACAAGTCTATCCATGGACTGCTCATGGTCAGGCCGAGAAAAATAGGGGTGATGCACACAAAAGTGGAGCAGTTCTGGAGCAAAATAACTGCACCATATTTGGCAAAGAAAACAAAATCAATTTTTACAGAAGAAGCTTTCTCTTTGATAGATTTGTAGTAGTTATTTAACACCCAGATTACTCCAGTTTTATCTTGACAAATATACCTTACAGTGTCATATTGGATTTGGTGCCCAGTAGAAATTTTACTGCAGTGGTGATAAAAACGTCATGATTTCATGTATTTCACATAGTTCTAGAACAAGATCTCAATCTAAGTCTTAATAGATTGAGATAACCTGGTTATAAAAATGATAAAAAACACTTTTCCAAAATGTATTTATCCAAAAAATGGTTCAACATTCAATGTCCATGTATTAAAAAGTATTTAAACTTTTAGATTTATGCCTGATTTACCTTATTAAGCACTGATGACTTCACTTAAGCATTGTTAGTTGTCTCTAACATTGGTTTTGAAGGTTATTGATCTGTTCTTATGAACTGCTTCAGTTTCATGACATTTGAGGGCTTACTGCAAAGAGAGCTTGCTTCAGGTTCTGCCACAACATTTCTTTTTCTGCAGCCATTCTTTCACAGATCCACTTACATGTTTAGATTAATTGTTTTGCTGTATGGCCCATGATGACCTAACATTTTTATCTGGAATCATCTGATACAAACATACTCCGTGGTTGCTCACACTGAAGTCCAGAGACAGCAAAACAGACCTAAACCATCACACTACCACCACCATGCTTGACAGATGGGATGAGGTTTTACTTATTAAACAAAGTGATTAGTTTTCACCAAACATAATATTTCTCATTCAAGCCATAAAGTTCTACTTTTTACTAATTTGCCCAGTATGGTTATGAGCACATAGGGAGAGTATGTGGAGATTGTGCTCGGAGAATATTGTTCGGGGACTCGAGACCAGAGATGTGAGTGGCAGAATAAGATGTTTTCTATGCAAGAAGTAAGGTGATTAGATTGATAAGTATTGGAAGTGGATGTTGGGATGTGTATGTGATAAACAGAAGGTCATACAAACGTAAAGTAGCCTTAGGTCAGGTAAATAGGAGTGGACATTCAGCTCATTATTAATTCCGTAACAGTTTCTGATGGGAGCGGTGGGATTCCAACATCCCAGGAGCTGGATGCAAACCTGATTTTCTCCCTTTTTGGGACCTCTGATTGGCACCATCCATAGAAGTAACTTCTTTTGAAATGTCTATAATCTGATCTTCCTTAGTTGGGGTAAAGTCTGAGTAAGTGTTATTCCTGGATGACAGGATCCAAGTGGGTTAGACATATAAATGTAAGTAGATATAAATTTATATTTATATATATTTGGATCATATCCTATGTATCTCGGCTATTAGTCTACTGATACTAATTGAAAATGTTTATAATGTAATAGAAAACATAATTAATCATAATTAGACATTGAGGGAAATTGTACTTAGAACTGACCAACAGAAAAGCATAACCGGTAAAGGAGTTTAGTTGGGGACTTGAGGCAATCTATAGCCGGTCTAGGAGCTAGAAGGAGGCTTTTAGGGTAAAGAGCAGTGCTGAGATAGGAGCAAAAAGGGGTCTAATAGAGCTATACCTGAGATAGGTGATGAAAGGACTCTAGTTTGGTGCTGGTGCTTGATGAAGTCCAGCATAATAATAATATAGAACTCCAGGTACCTGGAAAATTGGCAGAAAAGCATCTACCAAAAAAAGGTAGCCTTCAAATTAAGACTGTAGTACATATACTAAGAGCACTAAGTAAAAGAAAGGGTAAAATTTATCAGAAAAATAGAGTCAGTATTTTAAATGGTGGAGTAGATTTGCTGTGTCATAAAAGCACAGTACTATGACATAGTAACATAGTAAATTAGGTTGAAAAAAGACACAAGTCCATCAAGTTCAACCTTCGCCTCATACCTCAGTAACTGAGAATTTTATAGCTTTCCTGCTACCAATTAAATAAGTCTTTATCAGACCTTCCTGATCAGCCTACTGATAAACAGTATAACTCTGTATGTTCCCTTTTGAAAGAAATGTATCTAATCTTCTCTTAAATGTATCCATTGCATCTGCCATAACTACCTCCCTGGGCAATGAATTCCACAATTTGACAGACCTTACCGTAAAAAAACTCTTCCTCTGCTGAAGTTTAAACCTCCTTTCCTCTAATCTCAAGGGGTGTTCCCTGGTCACCTGATCAGGCCTTGGAATAAATAGCTCACCGCAGAGATCCTTGTATTGACCTCTCATATACTTGTACAATGTGATAAGGTCTCCTCTTAGTCGTCTTTTCTCTAGAGTAAATAAACCAAGTTTGTTTAGTCGTTCCTCATATGTCAAGTCCTCCATTCCCTTAATTAATTTTGTTGCTCTCCGCTGTACCATCTCTAGTTCTAGTATATCCTTTTTCAGAACCGGCGCCCAAAATTGCACTGCATACTCAGGGTGAGGTCTTACCAATGATTTGTATAATGGCAAAATAATGTTATCCACTCTTGCTTCAATACCTCTTTTTATGCAAGACAGGACTTTGTTTGCCTTTGCTACTGCTGTTTGACACTGGTCACTGTTTCCAAGTCTGTAGTTGACAAGGATACCTAGGTCTTTTTCTAGCAACGAGTCACCTAAAATTATTCCATTAAGTTTATAAGTAGCCTTGGGATTGTTTCCTCCCAAATGCATGACTTTACACTTCCCCACATTAAACTTCATATTCCACATGTTTGCCCAATATGACATTGTATGTAAGTCCCTCTGTAGAGAGAAAATATCCTGTTCTGAATTAATGACTTTGCATAATTTAGTATCATCTGCAAATATTGATATTTTGCTTTCTATATCTATTTCCAGGTCATTTATAAACATGTTAAAAAGCAGCGGACCCAATACTGAACCCTGAGGTACTCCACTCTCCACTTTAACTGTACTGGAGAATTTTCCATTTACAACCACACACTGTTCCCTATCCTTCAGCCAGTTTTGTATCCAATTGCAAAGGTTATCTCCTAGCCCCAATTTCCTTATTTTATACACCAGCCTTCTGTGTGGCACTGTATCAAATGCCTTTACAAAGTCTAGATATACTACATCTACTGCCTTGCCATTGTCTAGGTTGCTGCTTACCTCCTCATAGAAGCTGAAAAGATTAGTTTGGCATGATCTATTGTTCATAAAACCATGTTGATTCGTGCTAATTATCTTACTTTTTGTGTTGTAATCCTGAATATAGTCCCTTATTATCCCTTCTAACAGTTTTCCCACTACAGAGGTCAAACTCACTGGTCTATAATTCCCAGGTTCTGTTTTAGTTCCCTTCTTAAAAAGAGGCACTATGTTAGCTCTTCGCCAATCCTGTGGCACTGAGCCTGTGGTAATAGAATCTTTAAAGAGTAAATATAGGGGTTTTGCTAACACTGCACTGAGATCCTGAAGAACCCTTGGATGCATACCATCAGGACCAAGTGCTTTGTCGGTCTTAATTTTGTTCAGTCTTCCCATGACATCTCCTTGAGTTAACCCAATATCTATTAATTGTATTGTATTATTTGTTACTTGCGGAGGCTCTTCTACCATTCCTTGCTGCCTTGTATATACTGATGCAAAGAAAGTGTTTAAAACATCGGCCTTTTCCTTATCCTCACTAACCAACTCACCCATCTCATTTTTGAATGGTCCAATGCACTCCCTCTTAAGTTTTTTGCTATTTATATATTTGAAAAACTTTTTTGTATTAGTCTTGCTTTCCCTTGCAATTCGAGTTTCATTATCTATTTTTGCTACCCTAATTGCCTTTTTGCAATCTTTGTTGCACTCCCTGTATTTTAAGAAAGATTGTTCAGTTCCTTCTGACTTAAATAATTTGAATGCGTTTTGTTTCCTTGCCATTTCCTTCTTTACATGTGCAGTTAACGACAATGGCTGTGACTTACTTCTTTTGCACTTGTTCCCCATTGGTATATACTGTTGAATACATTTCTGCAACCTAAATTTGAATTCTGACCATTTTTCCTCAGTATTTTTGCCTTTAAATAAAATATCCCAGTCTATGTGTTGCATTGAGGCCCTTAACAATTTGAAGTTTGCTTTTTTAAAATTAAGAGTTTTGGTTGAACCTATACATTTTTGCTTTGCCAGACTGATCTCAAATGTAACCATGTTGTGATCACTGTTTCCCAAATGTTCTCTTACCTTAATATTGGATACCATTTCTGTGTTATTAGTGATCACTAGGTCCAATAGGAAAAAATACGATTAAATGTTTAAAAATAAAAAGGGTTATATAATTAGATTTTTATTCTTGATAATGCTTAACACAATAGAATTTAGATGTCTTTCTCTGGTTTGGCATATTGCATGTTCACTGACAGGGAAGAGCTCACTATGTGTTTGACCTAATTACACATTAGCTATATTTAGCAATATGTCTGATTTACAGTGTACAGAAAATAAAAAATATTTTTTTCCTAGGTCAGGCAAAATTTAAGCTGCTTCGCCTTCCTCATCATTACCCCAACAGATGCCTGGGGTCAGGTAACGAGAAAGGCCAGAGGAGAAGATGGGATATCATGGGTTAACTTTAAGTCTTCTCACAGAAATCAGACTGAAATTTCACTGGCAGCATTAGCTTCCCCTTCTCTCTGTCCACAATGAGAGAATGAGTTATTATTAAATATCTATAATTAGTCTGAAAAGGAAAAATGAATGAAATACAATTTATAAACATTCATTATTATTTTGGGTATATCTGTGGAAGAAGATATAATCTTGATTATATGTACCCTTGCACTGTTTATACTGTAGTGTGTGTATGTGTGTGTGTGTGTGTGTGTGTGTGTGTTTAATTCACTAATCTGTACAGTATTGTATATGTATATAAGTTTCAATTGCTATTATTATGTTTGTAATGACTACTGGGGAAAAAGGTGAGGTAATTTTCAACCTCCATTGACTGTCCTGAATCACCAAAAATAATAGGTAGACTTAGGTAGAGTTTTACCTATGTTCATGGCCTGCACAGGACCCTAATTACCAGGAGTGCAAACATTTTATTTCAGCATTATGAAGTAAACTGCAAATTCAAGTGGTCACATGGTAAAACTACCCCAAAAAAGCTGAATGACCATATAAAACTTTATCTTTCCAGAAAGTAGATATCCTACTGAATCAAATGAGGAGTCAGTTACCTTTCTAACCTTAGCCCGGTAAGCACAAATGTTTCCAGAAGGTTGCAATAAAGGAAAAAAATTGCCATTTTTATACATTTCCACCCCTTCAAATGTACTATTGGAAACTATTGGATTTCTTACTGTGTTAATTAGCTAGTGCTCTTAGGAGAAAAATGGCACCCCATTGGTATTGGTTGAGATGCCATAATGGGTGCCAGAGATACAAAACTACACCTACTACAACCTCTTTTTTTTTTTTTTTTTTTTTTTTTTTTATAGTTTTTCATACTTGACTTGCCTCTACTAAAATGGTTGTAGCAATCACATAAATGAAGAAAAGGTAGAAAAATCATACCATTTCCAAACGAAGATGACTTACGGCATAAAATGAGGGGTCACTTGCCTTCCTACCCCTAGCTTGGTTTTCAGAAATATTTCCAGAGGCCTTTCTACCCCATGGTAAAATAATGTAAAATATTTTACATTTTTTACATTTCCACCACTAAAATCTACTAATGTCTTTGAAAACCATAGAATTTCCTACTGTATTCAATATCTTCTAAAATTGTGAAAAATTGTGCCCCATTCGCATGGGTTAAGATGTAATATGGGGGTGCTAGGAACACTAACCTACACCTGCCACTTTTTGTTTTTTAAATTAACTACCTGCACTAAAATGGTTACAGATATTCAGGAAAAGAAGATGAGGTATATAATTTTGGAAAGTAGACATTCACACACATCAAATGAAGGGTAATTATGTGTTTACCCCTAAGCTGGTGTGCACAACAGTTTTCACAATTTGGCACTACAGGAAACAATTTAATTATTTGACATTTCTAAAGCTTCAAAGATACAGATAGCTTTGAAAAAACATGGAATTTATTACTGTAATCATTAGCTACTAATCTTCCAAGAAAAAGCTCCACCCTGTTAGTATGAGTTGACAACCTGTAGGGGGTGCCAGTAGCACAAAACTATGCCAACTACAAATTATCAGTTTTTTAAACATTTTTCAACTATGACTTACCTGTACTAAAATGGCTATAACAATGAGAGAAATTAAGAAAAGTTAGGTAAAACATACAGTTTATGAATGTAGACAAATAGCTGCATTAAATGAAGAGTGACTTGTCTTTCTACCTCTAAGTTAATGTACACAGCTATTTCCAAAATGTGGAGTTATGGGAAAAACATGCTTTTTTACTGATCTGTAAATTCCAGGATACTAAATGTTTCAACACCATGGGATTTCCTAGTGTAATCAGGACCTGCTGTCAACCTAAGAAAAATGGTACCCCACTGGTATGCACTGATATATCATATTGGGTGCCAGAAACATTTATGTGTGATTCTATGCTACCAGCTGAAACATTCAATGCATGTGTGAACCTATGAATGTCATTGAAGCAGACAAGGGGGTCAGGCAGTATATGTGGGTATATCTACCAGTAGAAAATGGAGCAAGGCTGATGTAGGGGGCATACCAGTGTACTACCAGTGTGTTCTGTATGTCCCTCACATACTCTGTTTGATTACCAGCCTGATTCAAGTGCACGCTTGTATTTTGTGGAACCAGGCTGGGGGAGTGTCAGGCTGGGGAACTGGGTCTGCCAATGGGCTGTGAAACCAGGCTGGGGGGTTAGGGTACATGGGGGGACTGGAGGCAGTTTGTGTGCATACCACAGGAGTGTCCAATGCTTTTCAAAGGAATGAGTTGACTCCCTCACCCTGTGGCACATACAGGGTTCATTTTTCCCATTATTTATTATCCAGACCTCACTGGGGGGCATCAGAAGAGGTAATGATTCCTTGTCAGTTATTGCCCACCTCACTTAGCTTAGATCTCAAGGATGCTCTACTTTCAAAGTCAGAACATATATTTTATACAGATGGGTCTTCTCTGAGAAATGCTGAAGGGATGCTCATTGCTTGCTGTGCTGTTAGTTCTCTGTAAGAGATCAGGATCCGTGCCCTCCCCCAACTGTTTTTTTTTTCTGCAAAAGTGACTGGGCTCTCTGCTTTAATTCACACTTTCTTTTTTATTTCAGGACAACTGTAAATATTTTCACTGATTGTTACTATGTCTTTGGTGTTTGCATTACACTAGACAACTTTAGTTGCATAAAGGGATTCCTGACCTCTTCAGGAACCCATATTAAAAGATGATTATGTTATTGTTTTGCTTAATGTTATACATCTTCCCACTGCTATTGCTGTTGTAAACTTTATTTCCCATCAAACTGCAGGTAGATCAACAGAGTCCATATACATAATGCCTACTCCAGAAGAGGGAGAGCCCCTTAACTATCAAGATGCCAAGTTAGACCTGGATTATCTGATACACCACTTATAATCCTCAGTGGCAATTATGACTTTACATGATGTTATGGAGTCAGCACCCCTGTGAAATGTACATTCTGCTAGCGGCAAAGTTAATAGCTCTCGTGAGAGCTTGCACATTGAGAACAGGAACCACAGTAAACATTTTTACAGATTCTCGCTATACATTTGGCATGGTGCAGAACTATAGGCATTATGGAAGTCTAGAGGTTTCTTCACCTTCCAGTGGTTCCCCAATATAAAAACTCAATACATACATGATCTATTGCAGGCCATGGACTTTCCTTCAGAATAACATTGGGACACAGTTTCAGTGTACCAAGACATCAGCAGATACTCATTCCATCCAGTAATCCCATCTTAATTTTTGCCCTAGGGACATTGTGGACATTTTTGTCAAGGGCAGAGAAGAAGAGGGTAGTAGAGTGAGAAGGTCCGGTCAGCTACCTGTGCCTGTTGCCAGTGCTGCGCCTGCTGCCAGTGCTGCACCTACTGCCAGTGCTACCCCTATTGCCAGTGCTGTGGCTGCTGCCTATGCTGCCCCTGCTGTCAGTGCTGTGCCTGCTGCCAGTGCTGCGCCTGTTGCCATTGTGTTTTGTAATTCTCAGGAGCGGGGAGGAGGAGATGATACCAAATGTGAAAGCAGGGGACCCTAAGTCACTTGCCATCCCCAAGCAGTCCCACCACTTGTAGTACTACTAAGAATGTCCAGCAGTTTGTACAGTGTTAGGAGTGAAGGAGGAGGTGATCATATTACTAGTGAGGGACTGAAATTGACGTGGTTGGTGTTAGTAGTAGTAACAGTGTTGGTGAAGCAGCTGGTGGGGCTAGCATTAGATAAGTGGTAGGGGAAGTAATGCAGAGATGCCAAACTAGTGGTCAAGGGAGGACACAGCATTCCCCTGATCATGGCATTTACCCTTTTCCCCCATGGCATTGTCCAGGTGGAACATGACCCTAAAGAAGGCAGAATTGCTAACTAGCAGCAATAAAACCACCACCACCAGGATCACAGATCAGCTGCCTGTGCATGCTGCTACTGCTGTCAGTCTGCTTTCTTCAGGTCCACAAGAAAGGGCAAGTGTGGCATTAGAGGACCCTATGTCACATTTCTCATCAACTCCTCCAAGCTGTGAGACGTCTGTAATAGAGCAGCAGCAGCAAGGAGGGACTGGTGGTAGTGGTGATGATGATGGTGGAGAAGCTGGGGTACAAGAGACATTAATGGCCTTTTTAACCCAAAATGAGAAAGCATGGGAGACAGGGATGGGGATGGGCATCACCACCACTACCAGCAGTGAGCTTTTGGAATTTGCAACTGCTCTAATTCCTGCTGCTGCTGAGTTGCAAGGGCAGGATGCTGAGGAGCAGGCTAGTGTGCCACACACAATGGGCACAATGGGAATGGGGTCAAGTGATGTGGGACTAGGACAGGTTCCAATTGCCAGCAGCAATACTCTTGCTCCTAGTTGCAGTGCTTGTTCTGAGGCAGTAGCAGCAACAGCAGCAACATCATCCTCTTCCCCAGACAGTGAAGGGGAATGTGTAGGAGAAGAAGAAAGAGGACATTCTTCTCCACCTTTCCCCTCCCACCAGGCTTCTGGTTGTGGGAACATTTTGGAGGCAGGAACAGTGCCGTCATTATTGACTGCACTGTGCACAATTTGTAACAAGTCAGTTAAATGGGGAAAGGAGGGAACACACCATGGCACAACTGTCCTGATAACACCCATGAAACACAGACACCATGACATTTATGTGAAACATGTTAAAGCCATACACCCACCAAAGAAATCAGGCACCACTGTGCTATACCCCCTGACTCTTCCCAAAGGCAACAAGAGGAGAGGTGGAGATCAAAGAGGAGGAAGAATAGAGAAATCCAGCCAGAGGCTAAAAGTTTGATGGTGAGCAAAACACTTGGCTCACCATCACCTTTTTGCTCTAGGGTAGCTACATCTTCCTCTTCATTTTTACCTCCGCCGCTCTTTGATAGCCATTCAGTAGATGTCAGGATGTTGCAGTTTGTGTCCACCCATTGCACACGCTGTGGTGCACTGGCCGCACATGACAGTTTGGTATAGGATAATCTCTAGCAGATCATAAAGAGGCATCTGGGGAGATTCCATCCATCAGAATATGCTAAGTTGGTGGCAGGGAGGGTTCATCATTATAATTAAATTGGCACTTTTCCTTAGGGGGCAAGGGCATATTAAAAGCAGCAATTCTTGGATTCTGGTGGGGAGATTTTACATTGGGGACCCTAAGCATCATGGTGTTTGATGTGAGTCCAGATGTGCCCATTGTTCCTAGTCCTTCACTTATTTATCATGCACACTGTGCACATTGCAGTTGCTGAGGAGAGGCACAGTTCCTGCTTTCAAGGGAAACATTATATTCTAACAACACACCCATGATTTTGGTGGAGGGGCAGGTAGAGAAGCATTATTGGCCAACTTCTTCTTTTCTCCACACATACCTGAAGTAGTGGAGGATAGTTATGGTGCTGCTACTGCCTCAGGCACATCACTGGAGTTAGTCGCGGAAAATGTAACCTCTATCATCCATCACCTGTGTTACTGCTGTTGATACCATTCCTTTTGAGCTGCCTAATCATCTTGTTGTTTAAAAAACTCAGCAGAAGCAAGGACAGCAGTTGCAAATTACACCAGGGCATTTGACAGTAGCAAGTGGCCACTAGTCAACAGTGCATGGCATGAAGGCACTAGGCCAGTATTTCATTTTTTTTCTCAGGGCTTGTTCTTAAAAAACAAAAAAAAACCAAAAACAAGATGACAGAGGCCTAAAAAAAGTGTGTGTGTGTGTGTGTGTGGGGGGGGGGTTGTTTCTAAAAAGCCTAAGTCCTACAAAGCAATGTTTCCTTAGGGCTTGTGCCAAACAAGTCTAAGTCCTACAAATCCATGTTTCCTCAAAGCTTGGGCCTATCACAAGTCTAATTTCCTACAACTAATCAATGTTTCCTCAGGGCTTGTGCCTCAGTTAGGTCTAAGTCCTATAAATCAATGTTTCCTCAGGGTCTCTAACAACTAGTCTAAGTCCTACAAATCATACTCTACAAAATACTTTATCCTCTCAAGTATTATTCTGCCCCAGTTGCAGCTTACGTCAGGGAGTCCCTGTCTCTGTTATGTTACACACCTGTTTCTTATTTTATTTATTTTATTAATTGTCCCCCGATACCAGTCAACAACCCCCAAAAAATCCCTGTTCAACTGATTCCTTCCCCAGAGACCGCCCACCAACACAGACACCCTCCTCAGACACCTTTATACCATTTGTTATGGGTTTGTTTTTAATTGTATTAATTTATTTTTTATTAACTGTTTCCCCAATCACAGTCAACAAACCCCCCCTATAAAACATTCACCGTTCAACTGATTGTTTCCCCACATTACACCAACACAGGCACCCTCATACCCCTTTTATATGATGCCTTTGGGAAATACAATAACATTTGCTATGTATTTTGTGTAAATTCAATGATTTAAATGGAATGAGGTAGGTGAAAAAGCAGAAAAACTGCAATTTTTGCAGGAAACAGTCAACAAGGGTGTTGCAAATATAATATACTCCCTCAAACTTGCCCTATGCTTATATGCAAACAGCTTCAACCAGCTACGCCCCTCCAAAACCCTTTTGTCCTATATCTCCCCTCCTTGCAGTTAGAGAGAGACTGGTCATGTAGTAAAGTGTACTACAATTTCTTTAGCCACTCCTGGTATTATCAACAGGTGCTGACACCATCCACACTGAAAATTTAGCTATAAAATGATTTTGCCCTAGGCTAATGTCATGTGCAGATATATTTTATACAGCCTTTGCAGACAGACAGTAGTGAGATTGATATAGCATTGGGGGGAAAATACTTTCACCCAAACATAGCCTAATTCAGTCGCTGTGATTAATCCCTTGATTCTAATCACTGTTGTGGACTATAGAAGCTGAGGTAAAATGTGATTCAAATCTGATATTTGGTTCTTTCCATACCCAGAGAGATTTGACCACATATATTTTTATTGCTTAAAGAAATGTGCCTGTAGTAAACATAGTGCGCTCATTATATGTCAGAGTTAAAAACAGGGGCTACACTAGTGATACTCCTAAACTTACAAGTGAAATGATGCTACAGTAATGATACCACAGACCTTAAAGGGATAGTAATGTTTCATAATTAAAGCAGCTCTAATTAATCATCATAGTATTGGACTTTGGAGAGTGTTATTTCAATTATTTCAGAGTTGTAGTTCAAGAGTTATTCAATGACAAAATGTCCCCCTCTCGCCCCTTTTACTGAGCAGAAGGGAGGTGCCCAGGTAGATTGCAGAGAGGGACAATCTTCAATTAAGATAAGGGGAAAAACCTGAAAAGCTTGTCAAGGGGGGCAGGGCTTTCATTGTTTTCACGGGTGGGGAAATTTGCTTGTGAATATCTCTTAAACCGTAAAGGTTTGAGAGATAAGACTTATATCATTCTTCATGTTTTTTTAATGCCTACAAAATAAAATAAAGTTAAAATGAAGTATTACTATCCCTTTAAAATTGAAATGTGACTGAAACTGAAATAGTGATATCACAGAGTTTACAAATGAAATTGAGCTTGATATCACAGAGCTTATGAATGAAACTAGTGATACCACAGAGCATACGATTGAAATTGTGTTACAATAGTGATACCACAGAGCTGACAATTTAAATGGTCCCTGTCTACATATTAGTGATCTGCATTGCACCACAAAGCTTGCAAACCCCAGAAAGTAATCCACATGATACCATGGATCTCACAATAAACAATAATGAATGCACATGACACCAGAGACCCTATAATATACTGCAAGTTCTGTGGTGTCTAGGGCTGTCATCTCATCCCTTTAATAATTTCAGATGATAAAAGATGCATACATCAGTTCTGGGGAGAGATGTGCTGAAGGGCAATAAAGACCAGGATGGTGATGTGGTAGTGCATTCTTGTCGATGGTATATCAACAATATGCACTGAGATGGCTTCTCCATCATATCCCTGTGAATCCGTCACCAATCCACCACAATCTTCCAACATTTCCATGAATCCTCCATGCCTTCGACAGGTTTTCTATTTTACTCAGCAATAGCTAATTTGCATATTTACTAAACTCCGATAGAAGCTTTTGCTGTTGGAGTTCACAGTCCCAACATTGCGAGACTAAAGTTGGCAATTATGAGACCTTCCTATATCTCTGTATGGAGCCAGAGGACAGGCAGCACCTGCACTCTCTTACCCCTTTCAGTGCTATAAAGATGTGGTTTGCTAGATATCACAACTTCTCTGCTCTTCTCTATTCATTGAATCAGTTGAGACAGCTACCCACCAATCAGCTGATTTAAGTAAACACAGCATTCAAAGCACTCACGTATGTATATAATATATTTATATAGCCAGAAGCAACACTTCCAAGTAACTAGATCTTGAAATCAGTATAAGTAGGAAGATTAACATTGCCATAGCATCTCACTTTAGTGCATCTCCCCAGGTAATTTATTCACCATAACCATTTCCAGTATCTTTTGGACTTTATCCTGAGTAAGTCCTGTACATGATGTAGGACATTCTGTGATTCTCCCTATTTGCCCAAAGCATGCCACTGATGCTTTTTTGTTTATAGAGAAGAAAATAATTTGTCAGCCATTGCCTGGTCCTCATTAACTAATTCATCTGTCAAGAGAACAGGTTCACTTAAAGGAACAGATGATTTATATGAATATAGTGAGCTGGGAAAATTAGTTATGTGGGGTTAAAGGAAGAATAAACATATAGTATGAAAATACATATATTGTAGGCCTTTTCTTGGTGAGTAAAATAATGATTCTTCAACTATTGGAAGATGTTTTGTTCCAAAGTTATAACCATTGAACCTTTTTTTTAGGTTAACAGTGGCTGCTGGAACCCAGAGCACTCACCTACAGTTTTCCTGGGGGTAGACTCAGTAAGCGGGGATAAAGAGGTGATAAAGTGGAGATGACTTCCCCAGTTTATCACTTCTCCAGTTCCTATGTTATTCTATAGAGCCTATGCACTAAGATTTCTTCAGCTTTGGAGATCTTAGTGCATAGGCTCCATAGAATAACATAGGAACTGGAGAAGTTATAATCTGGAGAAGTCATCTCTACTTTATTACCTGTTTATCACTACTTAGTGAATCTCCCCCTGGTGTCCTAATAGCATTCTTTTGGGAGAGGTGAGCCTCTGTCTACAGCTCTCCATCAACAGTTTGGCAGTTTGAAATATTATAACTTCTAAATCAAACAACAGCCAGCAGTGGGAACCCTTTTCTTGTCTGTGGTACAAACAAAAAACAAGCAAAAAACTGTGGTTTGTTAGATCATACCAGTGGGGTAACATTTTACTCAAGAGGCCTCCAGCTACCTAATATATATGATATTACATGGTTTTCAGTATATTTTAAAGTGTAAATTTGAAAAATATATTTAATTTCTATTTACTTTTTGTCTACAGTGCCCTCTTCTGGAAATTTCATAGCAAACCATCCTAGGTTGAAAATGTAAGTGACCAGTTCCTAATATTGGAATTTTGTGTACTTTTAATAAATATATAGCAAAAAGGCTTACATGATTTATTACTCCTGAATGTTGTAAAATGGGAAAAAAAGATAATTGTACTTTTTAGCTACATTTTGGTGTTGAAAGATGAGTTAATACTAAACTTATAACCCTAAGGATTTACATGTGTAACTTACAAAGCACTCCAGGATAGGAATTTCATATCAAAATGTTTTCTTTGCATTCTGGGTAAAATGTTTTGGCCATGTTATGGGGTATCCACAAGCCAATGGTATTGTTCAAAAGTTCAGAGTCTGTTAAAAAAAAAAAAAGAAAAATAACAACAGACAGTGTATGTGCAGGTTGTTCACAGAAAAAAAATTATTTGACTGCAAAACAATGTATGGAAATATACTTTGCACTTTAGGGGTGAAAAGGCTTAGTAGTGAAGTGGTTAAATGTGATAAGATCCCATGATGGATTGTATACAATTTTGTTTTGAAACCGATTGGCAAGATTGTGGTCATAGAATCTGGTAATGGGATAGAGGGCTAGGACAAAATAATGAGTTAAAGTTTAAAAGGAGATATTGTGGGTTGGAAGATAGTACCGATATGAAATGGAGAGAAATGGGATTGTTTGACCATTTCCATGGGAGAATTGTAAGAGTTGATTTTGAGCTTATAGTATAGTGCAACATTTCTAAACCATGGACCTCAAGTTCCCCTAACAATGCAGCTTTTTTGGATTTCCCTGCTTGAGCACGTGTACAAATCAGATGAAAAGATCCACTAATTAATTATACACCTGTGCTCAGGCATAGATCCAGAAAACCTGCACTGTTCTGGTTACGTGATGACCACAGTTGATACACTCTGCTTCAGGGAATAAGATTCTGAGCACAATGTCTCCTGTTTAAGTTTACTACAGTGAATATATTAAAAACCTGGAAACATAATGAAAAATCCCATCTTCTCATGGAAACCAATAAAAGTAAGAGATTGTTTCTGTAAGTACGGTACCTAAAATTTGAGCTAATTTTTCTCATATTTCCAACTTGCTTCAATTACTCAAAGTAATAAAGAATACCACAGGATTACTAAACGTTTTGAATTGCAGCATTGAGCACATATGAAAAAAAGCAGATCACAATTTATTCAATACTATAAACTAAATCCGGTCCGAGTTGTTTTGCTTTATTTAGTCTTGTGCAAGCACAGTAAATAAAATGTCATGAATGGTTTTCGCCTACTAAAAATATGCTTTTAACTTGAATCTCATTGTGAAGTCAAAGAAAGTATCAGCTGTGTCCGATTCCATCGTAGCCATGAGTCATGATGACAGGTTCCTGTTAAATTCATTATGTCCCTATGGAAACCACTTCTCTTGAGAAGGCACAAAACAATATACATAAAAAAGCAAAAGAAAAAAAAAGAATTTATGTGTGTACATTTTTTACTGAATTCCCTTGCTGTTCAAAAAGCTATTCAGGTAACGAATAAGAGTGTATTAAAAAATCCATCGCCTTGGAGAAAAGTAAATCCATTTGCTGAGACTTACATTGGTGAGAATGGATGATGTGAATGAGGAATGTAACCAAAGAGGCTAATAAGTTCTCTAGGGAAGAATAAATGTTGTCATTTCAGCACAACAGCTGTCTGTTCCATCTTCAATCAAGCTGCCTTGTTTCTTAAGGATTGTAGAATTACTATTTATGATTCTGGATGTTTTTAGAGATGAACACATGGGATTATTTAACAAGGTCTCTCAGTTGCAAAATTAAGAAAAACAATAAAATCTTAGTGCTTGCTATTATTCCCAGTTTAGAAGTTAACCCTTTGAGTGCCAGAAGGGTATGCAACCGTTGCATACCACTCTGGCACTCAAATAGTTATATCTTTCTCTCTCTCTCTCGCTCTCTCTCTATATATATGTTAGAGTAACCAAAACATTGATCTGTTAACCCCTTAAGGACCAGCGGTCCTGGGGTGTGTGGTCCTTTAAGGACCAGATAGGGAAGTTCGACGTGCCACCCCACGTGACTGATCACGTGTACCTGCATGCAGAACCACAGACTGAAATAGATCGTTCCGGTCTTGGACTGATCAACTTCAGTCCCTGGTATTACCCACCGCGCTCCTGCAGGAACGCGGTGAGTAAAAGTATGTGACGTACCTTAAGTGCCGGGCCAGCATGACGGTACGGGTACGTCAATGGTCCTTAAGAGGTTAATTATATTTTTCTTCTGTTCTTTGCTATATATTCGTTAAGTTATTTTATGGACAGTGCTATAAATATAGCACCCAAGCATACACCCACGGAAGCGTGAGTACTTCCCCATTTTGTGTTTTATATATGAATATAAACAGTTGCATGACAAGAAATTAAGCAAAACAGTAATATTAGAAACAGGGTAGAATATCTAGAAATGGACAAGACCCCAAGGACAAAAGAAGAAATGCTCAAGATCAAGGTTGAGCTCATCAGTAGGACACTGGGAGAAAATCAAGGGCAAAAGAAAGCAAAACAAAAGATGGCCACACATAAGAGCCAAATGTTTGCATTAAAGCTTGAAGATGGAATAACAGCAAAAATTCAACAGCTAATAGTCAAATGAGTGGATGAATTTTATTCAAATCTTCATGAGATGAATAACAACAACTCAATGCAGTGCAAGAGGCTGAAGCTGTGCCAGAAGTTTTGGTAGGAGAAGTAGAAGCTGCAAAAAAATAAATGAAAAATGGCAAAGCAGCTGGACCAGATAGAGTGAATATTGAAATGTTGAAAGCTGAAGGTCAACCCTTATTCAAAGTCCTTGCTAAACTATTTTCAAAATGCCTACTACTCGGCAAGGTGCCTGGAACATGGAAAAATGCAGAAGTCATCCTATTGCACAAAAAAGCTGATAAGGCCGTTCTAAAAACTACTGACCAATAAGTCTATTGTGAGTGGTCTGCAAGCTTTTCACAAATGTACTGTCAAGAAGAATGGACTCAATACTTAACATGGCACAACCTAAAGAACAAGCAGGCATCATTAGTGGTTTAGTACAATGGACCATATCCAGCTAGTGCAAGAAGTTACAGAGCGGCAAAATGAATACAACCTTCCATTATGCATAGCCTTTATTGACTATGAAATGGACTTTGACTCATTGAAGAAATCCATAATCTAGGCCTGATGCACCAAGGAATAGATAGCATTCACATCAATAACCTCTAAACAATATATGAAAATGTAACTGCATCAGTACAAGTGAACAATGAAAGTCCAGATCAACATAGAAGAAGGCATCCAACACAGAGGCACAATCTACCCAAACTATTTTCTGCTTGTTTAGAAGAAATTTTCAGTAAACTAAATTGGGACAAAAGTTGACTTAAGATCAATGGAGACTAGCAACATCAATTCCTTTTTGCAGATGATATCATACTCTTTGCCAGTAGTCCTGAAGAACTGCAAAAACATACTGAAGAGCTACAATAAAAAGCAAGTCATGTTTACCAAATTTACCATAAACTAGAAGTTGACAAGTATGTTTACCTTGAACAGGAAATGCCAACAGATGGAAACACCTTTATGGAAATTGAGCAACTAATAAAATTGGGATGGCAAGTAATGGAAAACCTAGTAGTATTGTATTTAAGACAAAATTATCACTCTGCCTCAAGATACATGTTTTTGACAAATGTGTCCTCCCAGGCCTTACTTGTGGCTGTGAAACATGGACACTGAATGCCAAAGGTTCCAAAGGTCTATGACAACATTCAAAGAGTAAAGTTTGAAATGAAAATGGGGAAGGCCACATAACAAGAAGACCTGATGGTAGATGAACCAAACAAATTTTGGAATGGATTTCACTCGATACTAAATGTCCCAAGAAGAAGACCAAAGACAAGATAGGTAGAAGAAATTACCAAATTTGTTGGTACACATTGGCAACAAAAGGTACAGGGACAAATCTGTTGGAGGCTGAGGAGGCCTTAATCGACAACGGCTAAAGAAGATTATATACATATATATACAAAATCTTCTTCAGCCGTTATATATATCCTTTCAAGACTATCCAGGTGGGAGCATGGTCATTTGCCTGTTTTTCCAGCAAGTCACGCATTTGCTTCAGAAAGACCCCCAAATCTTGGCACCTGTCACAGTAATCAGACAAATAAGGACAGACAAGAATATAAAATATAAATCCACCTTTATTAATAAGTACAGTAATAATAGTATAGCCCACACAACCCAAGAACACAGGATGATAAGACCAAGGATCCTACCCAGAGCTGCACACCGTGCTTCACACTGCAATACTGCGAGATACCAGAGACTAGGACCGTGGTGCGGGTGGAACACCAGAGGGAATGGTAACTGAGGCACAAGTCTCCACCCTGAGTCACGTGACCAGAGGCAACAGGGAGTGAGAGCAGACATGAACCATGAAACACTGAGACTGATGGTCATGCAAGTTCAGAGAGTTTAGAGCCAGTAGTCAGCCAGAGCCACAGGTCATACAAGCCAGGGACTAGACGGAGTGATACGCAGCAAGAGCCAGAGGTCAGACAAACTGGGGACTACACAGAGCGAGTAAGTCAGCCAGAGCCACAGGTCAGGACTTGATGTGGGTAATCAGACAGGCTGGGATCATACACAGAGCGGGTTAGTCAGCCAGAGCCACAGGTCAAAACCGATGTGGGTAGTCAGACAAGCCGGGGTCATACACGGAGCGAGTTAGCAAAAGCCACAGGTCAGAACCGATGTGGGTAGTCAGACAAGCCAGGGTCATACACAGAGTGGATTCTCAGGAGAGCACGGGTCACAATGGAGCACAAGAGACAATATCAGAAATACCACGTAAGGGCAATGACTCCCAGGCCCAGGGTGGTTTATAAAGGAACAGGAGAAGGCGGGACCCAATTAGGCCACACAGAATAGGCCCATAAACAGGCGTCCTAGCCAGTGCCTGTTTCATGATATCAGCAATGCGGAGGTGGCCGCAACTATGCCGGCCAACACACCACAGAGGAAGGAAGCACAAGATAACTAGACCTCTAAGGTAGACTGTAATAGCACCTTACTTCTATTGATATTTTTAACTGGACATATAGAGGTTAATTCCTAAGTTTGAAATTCCAGCACCCTGAAAGCCTTTAAACATTTGTAGTAAAGTTTGAAATATACATACAATTATAAGACTCATCAAGGTAACCATTAGTGTGAGTACATCTTCCAGCAGGATGTAATGGACAGTTTGACACTCAGACACAGTAAGTTAGGTAAAACACAGTTTTATTGAACAAACTTAAAATGGCAATAATCCTCACGGGTCCAGTAATATATATACACAATATAATACTGACAAAGGACAGGTTACAGTAGTAAATACCCACACGGGTCCAGCAATTGTACAATACAGTAATAACAATATACTGACACAGGTCAGGTAGTTCGTGTGATACTCAAACGAGGCAGCAGTGAATGGGTTACTATTAGGCCAGGAAGACAGACAGGCCCTAATAGCGCGAGACCCTTAAGACTCTCACTTGGGAGGGAGAGTATAAATAGCGAGTAATGCTACAGAAGTAAGCAGAGGCCCTTAATAAACTTATGGACTGCCGTAGCAGTAACGGAAGACTGACTGTATGCTCAGAGGGTGCCCAACGGAGACTGCAATGCAAACAACCGGTGGAGAATGGCCCTTTCCCCGAAGGGGTAAACGAACGTTCAGACCAATGTTGACTGCCCGAGGTGGATAGTAGCCTGAGTCGCCCAAGGGAGACCAACCTCAGCTGATGGCAGGAAATAGAGTCTAGTGTACTGTGGGCTCCGAATGGAAGGCTCACACCGGAGTGTCGCCCACGCGACACAGACCGTAACCGAGACCAGGATGCAGGAATGATAATGCTGTAATAGCAACACTGCCCGGATGCCAAGCCCAACGAGAGCAACGGGCAATCCTGGATAAATAGGAAATGGAAGCCCAACGGATCGGTACACAGAGCAGGAACGACAGCCAATCCGAGTCGGTACACAGAGCAGGAACGTCAGCCGGGCCAGGTCGGTACACAGAGCAGGAACGTCAGCCAATCCGAGTCGGTACACAGAGCAGGAATGTCAGCCAGGCTGGGTCAGTACACGGAACAGGATTGTCAGCCAATCCGGGTCGGTACACAGAGTAGGAACAGATGCAGCAGAGTAGTCAGGCAGTCCGGTTCATACACTGAGATCACACGAGAAACTGGAACAAGCGCTGGTACAGAAACACCACGAAAGGGCAACAGCAAAGTGACAGGGCCCAGTATTTAAGGACAAATACTGGGCGGGCCACGGCCACTGCAACCAATAACAGTTAGCTGTGAGTGAGACTGATAGAATGTCGCCAGCATAGCACGGGCACCGTGATACAGGAACAGCTCCATTGAAAATCCATAATCTTGGGTAGATGAGGAAGGACTAAAGATCCTTCACAGCTCTTGTGACTGTTGTGATGCTTTGTACTACTTGAGGACTGCACTTACCTTTGGCCTTTCAGGATCAATGTGGTTATTATTATCACGATAAGTATGTACCTCATACACACATTCACACACACACACATATATATTTGACTAAGAATGTCACTCTCAGTTAAATGATGATTTGGGTATTACCTATGTTACTGTATATGAAGAAAATAGGAACACTCAAAGGACATGTAGAAATACTTGCTCAACGTGGCGTTTAGGTCCGTTTTGAGAAAAGTCCCTCTTAGTGGATGGAAACGCCTTGTGAGTACACCTAGTTCGCAGTTAGTTTGTCACCAGAGCTTTGTATGTAGATTTAACAATGTAGATGGGAAACACCCAAGCTTTTTGTGGTCCAATGGCCAGAATGCTAATGTAAATAGCAGGAATACAGTCAATGTAGAAGCACAACAGGATAAAATGCAAAGGAATGAATTTCAGTAACCACATGGACTTTTTCAGAACATAAATATGGTGCCAAGAGCTTCTTTATATACTAAACCAGTATAAAAGGTACCAAAACTGATGTCAGACCACCTATGTGGAATAATTTGCTGGGGGAATGGCCATCCATGCATATTAATGAGTGACAACCATACAGTAAAGAAGTTAACAAAGTAAGATCAAGATACTTTAAACATTGGGTACATTGCTATGACCCTAGAAATGTCCTCCATAGTAGAACAAAATCATATAATCTTATAAATGTAAATAGATATAAAATGTAAAGAAAAGATAAAGGATCAATATTTACATATGTACAAAGTGGTACAGGAGGATGCCATGTATAGCAGAGGGAAAGATTGCATCAATGGAATGGGAAAATCAAAGGAAAAAGTACTGAATGCTGTACGGTCTCCTAGAATTCACATAATCGATCAGTCACTCAAGCATTGTCATGACAAAGAGGCTATGTGAAGTTTAGTTCCAGGTGTTTGTAAGACCAAATGACAATGCAAAAGGAGGGGTATGATCAAGATAAAACATAGCCACATGTATACATAGGTGGGTGACCAAGTCAGCCCAAAAGACATAACAGATGCAAACACTGAGCACTGCAAAACCTCATGAAGATGATCTGCCATTTGACCACCTGACTGGTTTTCATGAAAACAGAGCAATGTGATTAAACAAACTTGCATAAAGGAATTTAGAGCAATAGTAAGATAAAAATTTTAGAAAATAGAGATTCAGATTAAATATTACTAATAAGGGGGTCAGATTAATGAAACATTTCTAATAACTTGTCAACAAGATTTATATAGCTAATTTTGCAACAAGCTGCAAAATAATCACAATCCAGATAAATTACATATTGCCGTAAGGCACATAGCTATAGGAGCACAAAGCAGGCAGTCAAAGTTGTTTAACAAATATACAGACATTATCAAGAGTTGCTCAATTCACCTTTTTTTTAAGTTGGAACCAGGAGTTAGATAGCAGTTATAAAATCTGTAGTTCACTGTGTCAGCCACCAGACCCACTTGATAAGCCAAATGAAGGAAAATTCAGGAAGCCCTACACTAAATGTCCCACGTACAGTCACCAATATCAAATCATAATGATCAAAAGTGGCCAGGATTACTCAACATCCCCTCCCCTTTACTTACTATTTTAGAAGAAAGATAAACTTGAATTAATGTGGCAAGTATATAGTTCAATATTCCAAGACCATTATGGGGGAAGTAGGTGAGAAAAATATAATTGACAAAAGTCCAATAATGTATAGAACCCATCTGTTAGCAATATTCAATCCTTGCTTTCCTAAGTAATAACTGGTGAAGAAAATGTGCTTGATGTACATCCTGTTGTGCACAGATCCCATTTCTTGGTGCCATTTGAAATGTTGCTGTGTAATGATGGAGTGATCATTCATAAAAGGAGTCACAGTTAAATACATTTCTCAGACCCCTGGATGAGACTATATCCAGCTGGTATATCCAGGAAGTCTTTTGTCTTTGTAAGTTGGCTGGGGCTGTGATTACGTTCCAAAGAAATGCCTGACCATTTGTTTGTCAGAGATTCCGTTTATAAATGGCTCCCTGAAGCTTGATCTATGGTTGTCCATTCTACGTCAAATAAAGCCATAGTGTTAACAAAATAGTAGAATCCACAGAGACACATAAGGATGTACACAATGAATTCAGAAGTTCATATCCACTTGTGTCTTATTTGTATTGACTTATTAGTATGCGGGTACATAAACATTTCTTAACTTTCTCTTAGACATGGTACAGTTGGAGCATCTATAGCAGTCATGTTAAACTCAAATACAGTCAAGACCAACATACCCAACATTGGTTGCTAGGTTTCTTGTATATGTTTGTGTTTATGTGTGTGTGTGTATATATATATATATATATATATATATATATATATATATATATATATATATACACACATACGGTATACTATTGAAATGTTACCCTCTATTTGGAGACCAGCAAAAGGGCGACATCATAATGATGAATAGAGGGTCATTAGAATGCCGTCCGCATCAAAAGGGCAACATTCTGATGTGGCATACTTAATGGTTGGAAAGTGACTGAAAAAGTTAAAACAGAAGTTTACACAGATTGAACAACATAGCCATAAATCTTGAGATATATTAAAGCATTTATGTATACTCTCTGTGGAGAAAGTGGTGCCTGAGCCACTTCTCCATGTTGTGCCTTAAGCTGCCCTCTTCCACCCTGGTGACTAAACGCTCTGATGACATCATGCTCATGAGTGATCAGTCACCAGGGTGGAATAAGAGAAAGCCTTTGATTATGTTAAGTGTCTCATGACATACAACAGAATAGTTGGAAGTGGAACCAGTCTGGACAATGTAAGGTTCCAGATAGCAGTAAAGGCTGTATTCTGGGAGATCTCCAATGTGGCTATCTGAAGTGGTGTCAATGTTTCTGCTGTCTTCCTTCAGTCTCTCAATCCTGAAACTGGTACAGAGCAAGACTGGAAACTAGTAGACATGTGCGAATTCATTCGGAGACATTCGGATTTCGTCGAAAATGGGGTCATTCGGAGACATTCGGCCAATCCAAAACTCAAGGGTCATTCGGAAAAAATGATCCGACTCCGAACAGCCCAGGTCCGAAATTCGTCGAAACTTTCGGAAGTTTCGGCAATCGACACATTTCCAAAAGTTTTGACTACTTTTGACCAGGACTTTTTTGTACTTCCTGTGTGTTCGCTCAATTACTTTCCCTCCATAATTTTCCCCTCCATGTCTCTAGTCCAATTCCATTCTCCGTTTCATGCACTACTTCCCTCTTTTGTCTGTATTCGAATAGCCTTCTTCGTTTCATGATGGGGGTTGGACTAATGACACAGTCACACAGACAGACAGCCTGCATTTCCTCATTGGGTTGTTGGAGCTCAGAGAGAGAAGAGATTAGAGAGTGTACAGTTGTTGTGTAGGCAGGCAGGTAGCATTAGGCTAGGCATAGGTAGGCAGCCAGCATTAGTTCCAGTTATTGCCACTGCAAGAGCAAGTAATATTTGTTCCTGTGCAAAATATAAAAAAATATTAGGTATTTGTTCGAATACAGGGCCGGCCCTTACATGGGTCCCAGTGTGTCCATGGACCCAGGCGGCACTTTGACAGGGGAGGCAATTTGCCGTCCCATAGCATGTTTATTTTGTGCTCTTTCACCATTTCTGTGTTGCATGGTGTCCCATCAGTGTGACTGTCAGCAGCCGGGCTTCTTCAGTGACGTGAATTATGTGATAGTGAAACATTATGCCTATTTTGTATTGTTTATCGCCCACCTAAAGTCAAGACTTGAGTAAATAGGTCTACCGTCCCAGATTTGCTAGAGAGGTTTTACAAATACAGGAGGGTGCCCCCTGTACAAAATGAGTCTAAACTAGGGATGAGCGAGCACCCCGATGCTCGGGTGCTCGGGTGCTCTGACCGAGCACCCCCTGATGCTCGAGTGCTCGGCCGAGCACCCGAGCCCCATTCAAATGAATGGGAGCACTCGAGCATTAAACCAGGCACCCCCTGCTCTGATGAGCGGAGGGTGCCTGGTCAATGTCCCCCTTCATCTCCGCTATGCCCCTCTTCCACAATGTCCCCCTTCATCTCCTATGCCATAGCGGAGATGAAGGGGGACATTGTGGAAGAGGGGCATAGCGGAGATGAAGGGGGACATTGTGGAAGAGGGGCATAGAGTCTATGCCCCTCTTCCACAATGTCCCCCTTCATCTCCGCTATGCCCCTCTTCCACAATGTCCCCCTTCATCTCCTCTATGGCATAGGAGATGAAGGGGGACATTGTGGAAGAGGGGCATAGCGGAGATGAAGGGGCACATTGTGGAAGACGGGCATAGCGGAGATGAAGGGGGACATTGTGGAAGAGGGGCATAGAGTCTATGCCCCTCTTCCACAATGTCCCCCTTCATCTCCGCAATGCCCCCTTCATCTCCGCAATGCCCCCGTACCTCCATTCCCTGGTGGTCCAGCGGAGCGTCTTCGGATCTGTGCCTCTTCCGGCACAGATCCTCTTCACCCGAACATGTCGGGCGAGCACATGGCGGTACTCGTACGAGTACCGCCATGTGCCGAGCAGAGCGATGCTCGAGCCGATCCGAGCATCGGCCGAGCACGCTCGCTCAACACTAGTCTAAACATTTGGGATCCCTAGTATGAGTGCACAACAGTGCATGATGTGTCCTGAACAGGATTGCTGTGAGGTGTCTCCACCCAGAAGGTGCTGGCCGGGCTGAGCTTCATCATTGTGACAAGTGACCAACTAAGAGCACCGTGCTGTGCAGCCATAGCATCACCCCCTCCTACTTTCCGGGTCCTGCTGACTGGCAATAACAGGTGAGTCACTAAGAGATCTGAAGCCTTTCTGGAAGTCCTTTCACTTGGAAAGGGGCTAGGTATTACTTGGGGGAGTTGCCTCGTGTGTAAATAATTTCTAGGTGGGAGATGAATGTGCATCACTTATGTGTTTCCTAACAGTAGTTAGAATACAACTCCCATCATCCCCTGATTATGACATTGGGAAATGCCCAGCAATTACCGTAGAGCCCTGTATTGCACACTCACGGAAAACGGTGATATTGCTATACTAAGACAATGCTGTGGACCCCTCTTCAGTATAGATGTCAAGCATTTTTTTTTATTTCTCTCCTGTGTTGCAGTTTGTTCACAACAGAATGTCTCAATTTTTCTTTTTAACACATTACAATCATTGATGTTTATTCTTGATGTAGTATGAAACTCTACAATGTATATACACATAGAGTTATCTGATATGAGGGGAAATCAGGATAGGAAAACGAGAGAGAGGAATTTGGGTACTAAAGAGGGACAGTAGGGTAGGAGGCTGGTACCAGAAAATGAAACCTTAATCTTTACCCATGTATTAACATAGAATGTGACATGTAGTTTGTCCATATTCGAGTCTACCACTTATGTTGAGTAGGATGTGACAGGCATGGGTTTTCGATGTCGAGCATATGCTAAATTGAATGACAGGCATGAGGTTTCGATGTTCGAACATATGCTATATTGAAGGACAGGCATGGGGTTTCCATGTTCGAACATGCTAAATTGAATGACAGGCATGGGTTTTCGATGTTCGACGTTTGCATTGTGACTGGCATCCCATGCTAGAGTAGAGGTGACATGCACAGACTTTCAATGTACGACAATGTCCGTTTTTGGGATGGATCTTTTTCTAAATGCACACCCTGTCTGCAAATAATGATAGCAGCGTGCACGGAGGCGCACTGCTATAATTTAACCCATCTTAAATTCGTCTGAATAATTCGGAATGGATCAGAATTTCATCCGAATCGAATAGGCCCGGTCCGAAATTAGGATCATCCGAATTAGAAAAAAAAAATTTGTTCGAATTCGAATTTTACCGAAAATTTTGCCCGTGCACAAGTCTAGAAACTAGAAAGAAGTTCATAAGCAAGTGGTTGAGAGTGATTATGAACATAGCTGGGAACTTGCTGATTAGACCTGGAGTCTCCTGGCTCATGGCTAAATCTCTAGAGTTTTGGGTGAATGCATTTCACTCTCTATTTGGCGACCACTGCAGAGTGCAACATCAGAATGTTGCCCTTTTGATGACGTTGCCCTTTTTATGCAGATGACATTATGATGTCTCCCCTTTTGATAGACAAATAGAGGGCAACATTTCAATAGGATACCCACATATACATATATATTAAACTGCAACTGTTGAGATTGATGATACTCCATTTAACACCCCACCTTTGGTTCACTAGTATCCACAAAACCACCAATACACTGTCTCCTCTATTTCTTTCTTACTGGGGGTACACAGGTGGGTCAATTAACACTCTGAGTGCTAGAAAAGTTAGAAGATTGCCCAACCAGGTTTCCTGTAGAAAAATTAGGTCCATGTCAAAATGAGACAAAAAGGCCAGATATTTTGTCCTAGTCATATACTTCCAAAATTAATAATAGTTGAAAGCCTAAAAATTGTGGGACCAATGCCTTGAAGGATGGCTGAAGTTGGGAAGATTTCCCTTTTCTTGTGTTTTCCAGAAATGATGTGAGATAAACCCAACCTCTTCACATTAACTCACAGGGGAAGAGGGCCATTCAAGTGAATCACTTCCTCCTCCTCAGCTTCAATATTATTCCTCAGAATACCCTCCTCCTGCACCATAGCACTAAGTGTTTTAGAAGAGAATATCTATTTTAATCCCTATAACTGGAGATGCACCACATCTACTGCCAGGCTTCAGACCAGAAACATGACTCCCCCCTCCCACTTCAATACCATCATAATCCCTGATACATTCACTATTATATACAATATTTATACCAGGCAACAATTTTTGCCTTTTAGAAGCTAATTTATTTTTCCTCTTCCCATCCAACTCCCACTTCCCTTATCTATTTTCTCTGTCTTTGGTGCCTACCAAAATTTTCCAACATCCTGTCTGAATTCCCACCTGTTACCCCCAAGTCCCTCTAGAGACTCCCTGAGAGGATACCAGAGGATCTTTGGACTCCCTGAATGGATACCAGAGGATCTTTGGACTCCCTGAGAGGATACCAGAGGATCTTTGGACTCCCTGAGTGGATACCAGAGGATCTCTTGGTGGCATAAAATCCCTTTCTGCTTGGGCTACTGGAAGAGGTCCCCATATTCCTGTACAAGTTGTTTATTTTTGATAATGTGTGTCTCTCTGTTTATGCTCTATATGCATGATTTAAGTTGCCACAGAGGTTGCACCTGATCTTATCACATGCAGAATTCCCATTAATAGTCTCCCCATAGAGATAGCACTTGATAACATCATATGCAATACTAAGATACCTCTGTGAATTAACCAAAAGAAATCCTGCAGCTCCACTAATTGAATATTGGAATCAGTCCCTCCCTATAATATCACATTGTACAGGGACAGGGGTGTCATGATACCAAGCAATGAACCAAATAAAAAAGGAAAAACAGATATGTGACATATCGGAGGATTGTTCCACACTGACCCCACTAAGTGTCAATAACCGAACATTATTTAAGTATTTTCAATGAGTAATTATTACAACTGCTATTCAGTGATCACTCACTGTAAGTGGTTCAATATTGGTGGTTCAAAAATCAATCGTTGTTGGTGGTCCGTAGGTGGTTTCATCCAACAAATAAGCATCTTCAGAGGCAGCCTTTACATGTTAGGAGTTAGCCCTCTGTTATTAAGTTATAATACCTTAGTACTATATTAATATATTTGAAATTATGAATAAACTTCATCTAGTCAATGAATTCCATATATAGAGGACACCAGATGAATACGATGTGAAAGTGAAGTGGCTGTTAGTCCAGTTAATGCTCTGCAATATATATGTATCTATAGCGTCCCTCAAATGCAATGTGAAAATACACTATATAACAAGAACATTTACCTGATATATTTGATGTAGTTTATATTATCATGCTGTGTATTAATAATCTGACTGTTTTTCCTGTTGTTCTCAAGGTTGAGGGTGATTCCCAAATAATGCTGCTTATACACAATGTGATTGTTGTTTGGCTAAATGCCATTATTTACAGTAACATACAATAATAGTGCTCTCCCAAAATACCCTTTGCTATATAGATAGATAGATAGATAGATAGATAGATAGATATAGATATAGATATATATAAATAATGGATGACTGTAGCAAGGATGACACACAAAGTGTGATTAGGGTTCAAGATTTAAAGGAGTAGTATACTCAGAAATCCCTCTCCATTATTTTTGCCCTGATGCATTAAGTCCTTTATCAGTGAGGGATTATGATAATATGTTTTCTATTTACATTCACACATATGAATTGCTATGTGTATTTCAAGCAATTTGAAAGCAAAATGTGAGAAGACACACGTAATTCGTCCTAGTTCATGTATTGATCATAAACACTACTTGAAATCTAATCTCATATTCAGATTGGTTACTGTGGTAACTAGCCTGAGTAAGTATAAATGAGGGAGAACACTAATGCTTAAGGTTACCTTGTCACCAGTAGATAATGTGCTGTATAACGTGTTACTATATACTAATCTTTGCTGGCATATGAATAACAAATAAGCACAGTACATAAGCTAGCATGAGCTAGCGTAAACAAGAAAAAACATGAAAATGTGCCACTGTTTACCGGTCTGTACCGGCATATGAGTAACACATAAACACAGTGATATTGGAGTGTTTGAAACCATGGAATTTGTTATGGACTACCCACATCGAGTGATCTTAGAACCACCAATGTCAAACCACTTACATTGAGTGATCGCTGAATAGACGTTTGTGGGATCAGTGTGGATCAATCCTCCTATATGTCAGCTGACATTTTGGAATTGTTGTTTTTAAAATTATTTTGCCCTAATTCGTTTAAGTACCTAATAAACAATATTTTTTAATCTCCTTTATAGGATTAGAATTACCATAGAGCATCTGAGTGCCTGAATGATACTACTGTTTTCCTTTTTTGATAAGATGCCTGTGTGATCAGCATTTATGACACAATATTTGCTGCTGTTAGAAGTAAATGTGACCTCTAGTAGTAGTACAACTGTTGCAACATCTAGCCCCAATAGTAGTAGCAGCTTCTCAGGAATCCCACAGTCTATGAAGTCCACAGTTTGAAGATACACAGTCCAAAACCTAAACATGTTGCTATCTGTCGTCTGAGTAAGAAGCATGAAAGCACGGGGAAAGCAAGCCCACACCTAGGCGCCTCCATAATGAGATCCCTCCTGAAGTAGAACCACAGGTATGACTGGGAGATACACCATCAACAGATCATAAGTGCCGCAACTAGCAGACACAGAAGCACTCATAAAAGTTCCCTTGGCTCTGGTGCATATTAGAAGGGCTGTTGATATGTCAGAGAGTGTGCCAAGATTTTCTGCTGATCAGCCATGGCGAGGGCAGTCTCTACTGCGCATGACTGCCCCGCGACCGGCTGGCAGTGGCACTGTAGCCTGTGTAACGGGCTCTTCAACTAGTCTTTTATAAATAGATATAACTGTGCATCACGATATATTATTTCAACATAATATAAAAGCACTTGGAAATTCTCCTTAATGATTTTCTTTTCAAGAATAAACTAGCCAATACCACTGCCTTCAAATATACTTTTTGTAAAGCAAAAACAATTTGTAACTTTGTAGCACCTAGTAAATTTAAGAATAAGAAACAAAATTTTACAAATATTACATTTGAAGCCAAAAATAACATTTTTTGCAGTTAAATGGCAGCTCTAAGTATGGTCTTGATTGAAGTTTTTTCTATCCATTCCTTCATGAACTGTGGCTAAACATATGTTATTTATTTAATAATGACCTGTTTGTGTGGCCTCCTTACATACTCATTTTCTGTAACACAAATGTAAGGTTAAAATCAAAGTTTTACTCTACAGTGTTTCTAGGCACGGTGACACTCTATTTGTTCTTCCTTTAGAACAAGCAATATAGTAAACATACACAGTGAATGTAAAAGCTTGGTCAACAGGGAAGTCTTTTGGATTTTGAAGTTATGTACCATGAGTCCAGAAGGTCTCAAGGGAAGAGATGCACTAAGGTGTAATAAAGAGGTGATAATGTGGAGATGACGTCTCCAGTGATATTACTTCTCCAGTTCCTATTTTATTCTTTGGAGCAAATGCACCAAGATTTCTCCAACTTTGGAGATCTTAGCTCATAGGCTCCATAGAATAACATACTAGCTGAAGAAGTGATATCATTGGAGAAGTCATCTCCACTTTATCATGCCTTAGTGCGTAACCCCCAATGTATTGTCTTCCTTCTAACAATATAATACATTTTTTTCGTTGATTTTCTTTATAATTTACTTTTTTCCACATACCACTAATATTCATATACCAGTATTTACA